>CM031604.1:99929177-99949177 GCA_018398815.1 Conus ventricosus
TGGTGTCAGCGCCCTGTTGTGATGTTGATCCTAACCTGGAGGCTTGGATCACCGTCCATGACTTGGTGTCAGCGCCCTGTTGTGATGTTGATCCCTAACCTGGAGGCTTGGATCACCGTCCATGACTTGGTGTCAGCGCCCTGTTGTGTTGTTGATCCATATCCTGGAGGCTTGGATCACCGTCCATGACTTGGTGTCAGCGCCCTGTTGTGATGTTGATCCCTATCCTGGAGCTTGGATCACCGTCCATGACTTGGCGTCAGCGCCCTGTTGTGATGTTGATCCCTATCTGGAGGCTTGGATCACCGTCCATGACTTGGTGTCAGCGCCTGTTGTGATGTTGATCCCTGTCCTGGAGGCTGGTCACCGTCCATGACTTGGTGTCAGCGCCCTGTTGTGATGTTGATCCATATCCTGGAGGCTTGGATCACCGTCCATGACTTGGTGTCAGAGCCCTGTTGTGTGTTGATCCATATCCTGGAGGCTTGGATCACCGTCCATGACTTGGTGTCAGCGCCCTGTTGTGATGTTGATCCCTGTCCTGGAGGCTTGGATCACGTCCATGACTTGGCGTCAGCGCCCTGTTGTGATGTTGATCCCTGTCCTGGAGGCTTGGATCACCGTCCATGACTTGGTGTCAGCGCCCTGTTGTGATGTTGATCCCTAACCTGGAGGCTTGGATCACCGTCCATGACTTGGTGTCAGCGCCTGTTGTGATGTTGATCCTGTCCTGGAGGCTTGGATCACCGTCCATGACTTGGTGTCAGCGCCCTGTTGTGATGTTGATCCCTATCCTGGAGGCTTGGATCACCGTCCATGACTTGGTGTCAGCGCCCTGTTGTGTGTTGATCCCTAACCTGGAGGCTTGGATCACCGTCCATGACTTGGTGTCAGCGCCCTGTTGTGATGTTGATCCCTAACCTGGAGGCTTGGATCACGTCCACGACTTGGTGTCAGCGCCTGTTGTGATGTTGATCCCTAACCTGGAGGCTTGGATCACCGTCCATGACTTGGTGTCAGCGCCCTGTTGTGATGTTGATCCCTAACCTGGAGGCTTGGATCACCGTCCATGACTTGGTGTCAGCGCCCTGTTGTGATGTTGATCCCTAACCTGGAGGCTTGGATCACCGTCCATGACTTGGTGTCAGCGCCCTGTTGTGATGTTGATCCTAACCTGGAGGCTTCGATCACCGTCCATGACTTGGTGTCAGCGCCCTGTTGTGATGTTGATCCCTAACCTGGAGGCTTGGATCACCGTCCATGACTTGGTGTCAGCGCCCTGTTGTGATGTTGATCCATATCCTGGAGAGAGAACAGCATTTTACCAATCCTGACTCACTTGCTCAACCACCGTGTTTTTGGGCAAAAGTGGCCTGAAAGCCGCCTTTTCCTGTGGCGGAAGAGAGAGAGAGAGAATCACCGGCAGACAGACCAGAGAAGAGAGAGACAGAGAGAGAGACAGACAGACAGACAGAGAGGCGGGCAGACAGACACACACACACACACTCTTTCTCTCTCTCAATTAAATGACATAAAATCCGCACATTCTTCTGACTAATTTCCACCTACAAACTTTGTACACGGGGCTGAAATCTGATCACTTAATTTACGGCTCGCGGCAGTTTGCACCTAGCCTGTCCTGTTTAAACGAAACACAATCAGTTGGGTTGCACCACATTTGGAAAAGTCTAGATTGCCATCAGATCGGGGCTGTCAAATTTGCACCCCCCGGGCCGTCTTTGTTTGAGCCCCCACTCAAGAAGGCTGTGTGTTTCGTCGGTTGTGAACCATTTGTTTTTTAAAATTGTGTTATTTTAAAAGGCAAAAACGTTACTGAAGCCCGGGTTTGGGAAAACATTTTCTTTAGGTGCAAAATTCTTGGGGCTTTTTTTGAAACCACTTTTTTCCCGGGTGTTTTCGGTTGGGAAACCCCCGATGAAAAGACCCGCGACCAAACCCTCACCTGCCCACTTTGCCTGCCCTGCCCATTTTTGTGGGGGGCAAAAAAATTTTTTTCCCCCTTCACAAGTGGGGATATGCATGCACACCCAAATGCGCCTTTTTGGGTTTGCTGATAACATGGGCAAAACGTCAACAACCAAAATGGCGCTTTGGGAAATGTGCTGAAAAAGCCTACTTTTTGAAGTGAAAAAAAAATTATTAACCCAAAAGTGGGGCAGGACAGGCCCAAAGTGGGCAGGTGAGGGGGGTTTACGCTCTTTGCATCGTTCCGAACCGAAAACACCCAAAAAAGTGCGTAAAAAACAGCCCCATAAATTTTCGCACTCAAAGTCATGTTTACCACGGGTTTTTGTTTTTCGGGGCCATAAGTTTTTTTTTTAAAACCTGCATTTTAGATTTAATTGTTGAAAAAAATTATTAAAGTCATTAAAAGGGGAAGGGCAAGTTTTTTTTCCCAAAATTTTTGCCCCAAAAGGGGGCGGGTTAACCTTTCCTCGCATACACGAGGCCGCCTTTTCTTTGTTCTTCATTGCGTTTAACTGGTAGTTGAAGGGGGGGGTTTTAAAAACACGACTAAATTCGTATTTGAAACTTTTTTGCTTTTTCCCCCCCAAGAAAAAAAAATTTTCCCTCAGTTTGTATTAGACTTAAATTGATTTTTTAACTTTTAGATTCAGTGTTCTTGGGGGCCCAAGTGATCTGTGTATTAAGTTTTTAAATACTTTTTTTACATTTTAAATTTCAACCCAAATTTTAAATTTTCCTTTAAAAGTGGCTTTTTATGCAACTGAATGGGCGATTTCGAATTTTTTGGGGCAAACAAACTAGAAAAGGGTTAGGAAAGACCTTATACATCTACCAGTAGGGAGAGGATTAGTGTGTGGCTACACTATCTTCATAAAAAACTTAAATTTATACAATGACAAAGGACTAAAACCCTCCCAAACTATGGAAAACGTTGGGGCTGGCACGAGGCCGAAATTTTTAAATCGCTAGCGAAAAGGGCGCCCTCGTTGCCACAGGCACGGAAAAGGCGCCCAAAAAAACCCAATAAAGCAAAAGAGGGTTTGGGCCGGGGTTGGGGGGTTGGGGTGGGGGGTTTTTATTCATTTTGGGTTTTGCAGCGCCCCAGGGGCGTTAGCGGGGGGTTTTGAAAATTTTTCATTGAAGGTGTGGGTGTTAGGAAAATTTTTTTTTAAATGGGTTTTGTGCGGGTTGGTTTTGTTTAAATAAAATTTTGATCGGGGCAGAAAAAAAGATAGGGGGAAATTTCTAAGCTGAAAATTTTTGACGAGCATGTTTGGGGAAACCAAACCCCCACAATTTGTTAGTGTTTGGATGGTTGAGGCAGCGGGGGCCCCCTTCATTTTCTCGCAAACAAACCCGCTTTACCCTGAGCGGTCAAAGGTCACATTTCCAAGCCGTTTTTTCAAACGAAAGATTTTTTTTTTAGATTTTAAACTGCTTTAGCTAACAGTGGGGCGCGCCTGAAAAGACGGCTAGAAAGCCCCCAAAGCAATTTATGGGCCCAAACCAGGCGAGCCGCCTTTTTAACCCTAAAAAGGGCGCACGACCCTTCCCTTGACGTAATTCAATTTTTAGATACTGTTTAATGCAGGAGCGGTTGGGTTTTTTTTAGGGGTTTGGGGATGCCTTGAATTTTAAACCAAGCTTTTTAAAGCTTTGTATATTTTCCCTGGGGTTTTGGGCCCTTCACTCCCTTTCCCCCTTCAACGTCCTGTTTTCAATTTTTTTGGGTGCCGCACACCCCCGCACGCCCCCCCCAACCCCAACCACGAAACCCGCCCTTTCCCCCCCCCCACCCCCCCAAACGAAACGTCCCCCCACCCCCACCCCACGCACGCACGCCCCCCACCCCCCCCCCCACCCCCCCGCACCCCCCCCCCACCCCCACCCCCCGGACGTCTTTGTGTTTTGTTGTTTGTTTGGGTTTTTGTTGTTTGTTTTGCCCCTGCCCCCACGCTTGCACACCCCCCCCCCCCCCCCTGCCCCCCCCCCACCCAACTTTAAAAAACCCCTCAATTTCCCTTCTAAGTTTTTTTAACAAGTTATTTTTTTAAGTTCTTACCTGGTCCTTCTAAGTTGTCCTTAAGTCATTCTCAATTTACCCCCCAATTTCTTTCTTAAGTTACTTCTAATTTTTTTAAAAGTTCTTAATAAGTTCTTGTTTTAAGTTTTTAAATTTAAAGTTCTTGATCAGTTCTTAAAAAGTTTTTTGTTTTAATCACCCTTTTTAAGTACAACCAATTCTTATTAAGTTATCTTTTAATTATCAAAAAAATAAAAAGCTTGTTTTTATCTTAAATTAGTAGTTGTCAAATTATGGGTACAAAAAACACGCCTAAAAAAAACGTGCCCCATGTTGAGTAGTTTTTTGTTTCGGCTTTTTTTGCTAGATTTTAAGGAAGGTCTTACACCCAAGAAACCGCATTGTTTACAATTCTGGTTAGGAAATGCCCTTTTTATAGACTCCGGGTCTTTTTTTTTTGATTTCCCTTTTTTTATAATACGCCATGTTAATTTTTAAAAAAAAAAATTTAAATTTATTTTTCCCAAATTATAAATGGATCAAAATGATGCTTTGTTATTGGGGGTTTTTGGGGGTGCTGGTGTTTTTTTCTGCTTTTGTGGCTCAGATTTTTTGATAGCTTTCTTTTTCGGGTTGCCTTCTTTAAAATTTTTTTATAACATTTAAATAACCGCCCCAGCGCAGCAAGGCCCAAAAATGGCAAAGTTTTAAGTTCAATATTCCATGAAGACTTTGGGGGCCCTTGAAACAAAAGGGTTTTTTTACCCTAGCATTGAATCAACTTGTTCGGGCGTTGGGGGTTTTTATTTTCAGATGGGTCATTTTTTTAACTTTAAATTTTTTTTTGTTTGTTCCCTCTGCAAAATTTTCTTCCGGCTTCAACACGCCCGGGTTTTTTTAATGCCTCCGCCTGTTTTAAAGCTTTTCCCCCGGGGTTATTTTCCCTTCCCCTGATTCGTGTTTTCGGTTCTGTGATTTTTTTCGTTCATTTTGAAAAAAAAAAAATTTCTTTAGGGTTAAAAAGTTATTTAATTTCCCATGTTTAAAGGGCGATAAAAAAGTTCCAAATCAATGTATAAATCACATCCGGGAGACTCAAAATTAAACTTTTTTAAAAACGGGAAATTCTTGCTTTTTAAATCATCGAAAAGTTTCTTGTTCAAATAAATTTGGGAGAAAATCTACTGATTTGTTTTAGTGTACAAACAAAAAAAACCGTTTCCCCCCCACACTTTTAAACTTTCCCTAGCCCCCGGGGCTGCGCTTAATACCTGTTTTGATATTTTAAAAAAGTCTTGTGGGGGAAATCTTTTTGGTTTTCTGTTCAATGCTGATTCAGTTCCGAGGAACTTTTTTGTTTTTCCACACGCCCCCAAAAAGAATACAGCCCCCCCTTTTTTTTTGGGGCATAATAGCTTGATCAAAAATTTTGGTCATTCATAAGTTCGGAAGGTTTAGGCTCCCTTTGTAGCTGTAGGAGATAAACGCTTTCATTTTTTATTAAATTAAATTTAATTTAAATTTTTTAAAAAATTGGCCCCCGAAAAAACGTTGTAACCTTGTATACCATTTTGGCGGGGTTTATTGGAGGGCTAAGTGTAGGATACTCAATGTTTGGTAAAAGCTTGTTAAGTTTAAACCGGGCAAAATCGGGGCAAACTAGATTTTGAGGATTCGAAAAGCTGATTGCTAAAAATTGCAGCCTTGGGTTGCCACAAAAGGATTTTCGTTAGAAAGGAAAAATTTTCCAGCCCAATATAAATTTGTAAGAAAAAAAACATTTTAAAAAATGGCTTTCACCGCAATAATAAAAGGGCGGGGGCGTGGTGAATGCGCTTTTTTTAGAAGGAAAGAAATTTTTTGGGCATTTAGAAAAACTGGGGAATGACACCCGGAGGAAAAAGACATAAAAAAGCTATGGAGGAATTTGCAGCTGCACAAAACGCCAAAGAAGGGAAAGAGACTTAAAGCCGTTTTTTTTTTTAAAAAGGGAACAAAACTAAAAAAGACAGGGGCATGCAGCTTACACAAAAAAAAATGTTGCCAAGCAATAAAAAAATTTTATTATAACAGGCAAAAAAATCGAGCTTTCCCCCACCAAAATTCAGTGACTTTTATCAAACCTTTCAGAAAAACAAAAATGCAAAAAAAGGGGGTTTTTTTGTCGTTTTTTGACCTCGTGTATTTTGTTGGCAAAAATTGGTTTGAATAAAAAATAAAAAAATTTATTTTTCCCCCAAAAGGGTTTTTGGGAAGGGAAATTCAGAAATTTTAAAAAAGCTAACCCAAAGCAGCGGAGCAGTAAACAAAAAGCAAAAGAATGGTTAAAAAACAAGCGTTTTGGCAAATTTATTTACCTGCCCCTAGACAAAATTCAGAGACCACATTTTTGTTAATACAACTCCCAAACGACACCCATAAAAATGGATTTTCTATATTTACCCCCGTTTAGGGTTTGGGCCCGAAAAATTTTTAAAAGTACGCACTTACAGTCTTTGAGTAGCTTCAAGATACAAAGGAAAATGGGGAAAACCTTTTTTTAAACAAAAAAGGGAGTGCTTCTTCTTTTTGGTTGCCTTACAGCTGAAAATCCCAAAAGGGAGGCCCCTTAATTTTACCCTTTCGCATAAACAATTTTTGATTTGGGAAAATTTTTTAAAAGGCCCCAAGTGAATAAATTTTTTTAAAAAAACCATAGGTTACCTTTAAAAGAGGCTTTCCCCGGGGATTTTCCGATCACAGGCTTTTATTTAAAAAAACTTTAAAAACAGTTAGCCGAAAGACTTTTCCCCTTTCCAGTATCACAGAGGCTGATTGCAATTCCCCGGCAACACAAAAGGGGGGTTTAGAAAATTGCCCTCAGTTTTGGGGCGCAATGAAAAATTTTGAAAATTTTAAAGGCCTAAAACCTACAAGAAAATCAAAAGAAAAACAAAAAATGTTTTTTTAAGGGGGAGTCTTCATCCGGCAAACAATTACCGTTTGGTTTGAAAGAAAAGGTACCTTTATTTACCGGGGGAAGCAGGGGGGGACATCCGGCTTCGGGAAAAACAGACCCGGGTTTGGAGTGTTTGACCCGTACAAAATTAAAAAGAATTTTTAAAAAAGAATCCCCCCGTGAAAAAAATTACAAAAAAACGGGCACAAAAAAAAACACCCAAAGCCCCTCAAAGATCTTTTGTAAAAGGAAGTAAACTGCAGTTTTTCCCGCCAGGAAACATTTTTAAGCTTTAAAAATTTTACGGTTTCCAGTGCCCAAAATTGCATATAAAAAATTCGGGTTTTTAACAAACACCCTTTTTTGTTTTTTGTTCAATCAAATGACTTCTTTGTTAAAAACGGGTTGTGTTGTTCTCTGTAGTTTAAGATCGCATTTTTACGTTGTCATGATGAAAAAGCAAAATTGCCAAACAAGGGCTTCTTTGTAGTTGTAAATTTTTATTGTTTGACTGACAACGCGCGAGATATTCCTTTTTGCTTTTTAATGATTTTTCCCCCGGGCTCGAAAATACTGTATTTTTTTTGCCAAACCCCACATACTCCTTGTTTAAACCAAAACCAGAAAAATTCATCCTTCTTTTCCCCCCAAAAACCATTTTGTTAGTAATTGAATGAAAAAGGGGTTAATCTTTGGGGTAATCTGATGTATTACCATCCCGCATGCCCTTTTTGTACTTCAAATTTTCCCAAGTTTTTAAAGATGTCTAATTGGGGAAAATCAAAAACCCAAAACGTCTGTACCCTGTGTAAAGTATCTGGCCGGGAAAAAGAGGGCAAAAAGAAGTCTTTAAAAAATTTTCAACAAAAAAGCTTTGTTTTAATTTTAAAAAGAAAACCCAAAAAAAACGGGTTTTTTCCAAATTTTTGGATTTTCTTTTTTTCATCTTTATGCCAAAAAGGTGTTCAGGGAAATCTTCTAAAGCCCTGTTAATTTTGGGTTTTTGAAGCACTTAATTGCTTTTTTCCCCTCTGGTGCCCCAATTTTTAACATTTTTTGCCCTTGTCCCGGATTCTCCTTTGTTTTTTTACCAAAACGCTGTTGTTTTATCATTTTGAAAAAGTTTTTTTTCTGAAGATCTGGGTTTTGGTTTTTCTGGGGCCCAGTTTTCTTAAAGATTTTGGGTTTTCATGAACTTTTTTGCGAAAGCAATTTTGCAAAGAACAGCTGTTTTTTTTCAAACCATGTTTTTTAAATAAAATTGAAAAAAATTCTGAAATGCAGAAAATTTTTTTTTTGCCTCAAATTTTTGGGCACAAGTTTAGGTGGTTCTCTTGGTTCCCCCTTTAAAGCTTTCTGCTGCTTTTGGTTTTGCCCTTTATGCGGGTTTCATGGGGTTCTTGGGAAATTTTCTAAGTAAATTTTTCCTAGAATGAAACCACGGGGTTGTTCGGGCCCTTTTAAAACTCCCCAAACCCCATTTAAAATCCCTTTTTGGGAAATTATTCGTCCCTTTGTGGGGCTTTTTTAAAATTTAACGAAAAGGTAAAGTGTTTGGGCGCCATTGCCCCCCAAAAATTTTTTGTTTGCGTCTAAAAAATTGAGATAGTTAAATTTTAAATGATCATAGTCGCCCAAGTTTTTTTTTCTTTACAGTTAATGAAGCGACGCCTTTCAAATTCCCCCCACGAAATTCCTTTTTCAATCATCTAAAATCTTTGGTAGGCCCAGCCAAAAATCAATCTTACCCCAGAAACTTTAAAAAAAGCTTTCCCCAACCACCCCGGGGCGCAGAAATTTTTAATGGGGGGGGCCGGCGAAAAGTTTTCATGCAGGTTTTTCTATAATTTTCAAAGAGTCCCCCAACCAAAAAAACGTCAGCCATCAAGTAGGGAATCTTTATAGTCCCCCAAACGTTTAAAATTCTAACTTCTGCCACGTTTTGAGCATGCTGGAAAACAGAATCACTGTGCCTTTTTCCTTCAGGCTGGGAAAAGAACGCCCTTTTTGGGGGGAATTTAAATCTTCGTAAAACCTTTCCCAACTTTCCCTGTTTTCTTAAGGGGAAAACCCCCCTTTTTCTAAAAAGGGTTTGATTTAAAAAAATTTTTTTCCTTTAAATTGGGGCGGGGAAAATTTTAAGGCCCATAGCCGTGACTTTTAAAAACCCATCATGTGTTGAAAAGAGCCCCTAAAAAGAAAAGTTATTTAAAATTAAAAGAAACATGTATTTTTCTGAGCGGGTGCGATCCCATGAAAAAAACCCTAAAGGCATCGTCCCCCCTGTTTTAATTATAAGATGGGGTCGAAACCCCTCGAAAAGTTTTTGAAAGAATACAGGAAAGCTTCCATGTTTAGGATCAAACTTTATTTGGGAAAGTTTGGCTTTTTGTTATGCGCCGCTCCTCTAAAATTTTCCCGGGCAAATGTGTTTAAAGGCTCTTATTTTGGTTTCTCTGCGTCTGATGAGGGGCCCCTTAAACCGCAAATCCAAAAATTTTGGGGGCTGGTCATACGTTTTTTGGGGTCTTCGGGCGCCATTATGATTTCAGATAAATTCAGTTTATTGGGAACAGTCTTTAAACGCACTTGCGAAATTGCGTTCTAAAAAGTTTTCCCTGCAGCTTTAAGACCCTCTATTAATTCGGGGCTTTAAATTTGGGGGGCCACCCGACCTGACAAAAATTAAACCCAATTTAAAACAAATCTGTTAAATTACCTTTAAAGACTGTTTTTTCAAAAAGTTTTTGGGGGCGTTTGGCCCCTTTCAAAAGGGAAAATGAGTGATTAAAAGTCTGCAAAAAAAAACGTATGGAAAAAGTTGCAGTTTTTTCCATTTCAAAAAAAACAAACTTTAAAACCAGGGGGGGGGGGAAAAATTTAATTTTCTGATTACAGTAAACGGGGGGGCCGATAAAAAGGTTTTTTTTTTTCGTTTTGCGGCTTGAACAGGGGCCTTCTTGTTAAAAATTTTTTTAAACAAAAATTTCTTGTTTGTGCCCCCTCTTTTAAAAGTATGCGGGCATTATTTTTATCATTGTTGAATTTTTGTGTAATGCGGAAAACCCCCGCGGTGAAAAAAACCGTGGGAAAATTTCAACATGATTTTTGTCTGGTTCCCCCATTGTTGGACTTTTCTTGGACATTTTTAATTGGCACCAAATTTGTTTTTTCCCCCCAATGTGTTTAAAATTAACGGGTTTTTGGTTTTGTTTTGTTCTTAAAAAACCGATCTTTTTGGGTTTCTACACTAACAGGAAAGGCCCACCCCACTAAAGTTAAGTTCTTGGGGTTTTGTAGGGGTGTAGTTAGAACTCTTCGGGTTTTTTTTGCGGACGTGATGCAGCCTTCGAAAAAAACCACATAAAACTTTTTTTTGCTTTTATTCTTTTTTTTAAAACTTTTTTTTTTTGGGCCAATGCGGAGGTAGTGGAATTTTAAGCCTTACCAACAATGGGCCCCAAATTTGCCTGTTTTAATTTTATCTCTAAGGGCTTCGCCCCGGACCAACCAGAAGCCTCCCCTTTTTGGGGGCTTTTCAGCCCCCGGCGTCAAACTGTGAAAAGGCATTTGGGGTTTGCCCCCCGGGGGTGTTAAGCCCTTACGAGAAAGAATAGTCTGTTTTTTTGGTCGGCCCCGGGGACCTAGTTTTTCTTCGTTTATTGTTACATAGTCTTTTTAAAACCCAGCTAACATTATTTTAAAAACCCGGGGGGTCTATTGTTGTTTATTTTGGAACTTAGAAAAAAATTGCATGAAAAAACACTTGCCTGTTACTTTTGGGTTGGGTAAATTGACTTCTAACCAATATAAATTTCAGTGCTCTTGAAAAAACGCCTCTCCTCAAGAAACCCTTTTAAAAAAATTTCGCCCTTGCCCTTATATATCTTAGCCTGTTGAGTTCTTTTCTAACTCAAAATATTTATTTAAATTTTAAAAAAAAATATTTAAATCAGAACCAAAATCAACTTTTTTTTTTTTGGGCTTGGATTTTAAAAAAAAGTAATAAACACCTTTTGGGTTTTTAATGGGGAGCTTTTTAAAACAGTTTTTAAAATGCCCTCTTTTACTTTTTTTAAAAGCATTTTTTTTTTTCCCCCCCCCCCCCCCTGCTCGGGGTCGGGGCTTTGAAAAAACTTGCCACCGCCTTTCTTTGAAAAACAAACTTTTGCCCTTTTGTATCATAAAAAACGGCCTTTTAAACGTTTTAAAATTCTTCATCCGTGATTTTTAAATCAACAAGCGCTTTATTTTTTGTCAGTTGAACGAGCAAAATTTTTGGGCTTTTATTAGTTGAACCATAGCTGTGGCTTTTGGAGTTTATTTTTATTTTTTTGCAGGCCCGGCCCCCCCAACAGAAATTGACACACCAAGAGAAAAAGAAAAACCTCCAAGAGGTAAAGCGGGGGTTTGGCCTGGGCCCGTTGCTAAAAACCCAAACCCCTTTCCCTTTGCTGATAGAGCCCCTTAAATTCGATGCCCCAGTTTTTAAAACTTTTTTAAACCCGGGCAAAAAAGGCAGCAGAAAACCTTCTTTTTGGTTTTTGGGTGTTTTTAAAAGGGCCCGCCCCTGTTTTTGTTGTTTTTGTGAAATTGTTTGTTAATCCTAAATTTTTAAAAAACTTCAGGGGTTTCTTTTAACAAAAAATTGCCTGTATCCTTATTTTGGGCGGCGCTGTAGGAAACTTTTTGGATAAATTTTAACAGAAAATCTTTTTTAAAAAAATAAAAATTTTTTTTGGTTTTTGTATATTTTTTAAATCTTTTATCTTCAATTTTTCACGGGCGCATCATATATTAAAAACAAATGTACTTTAAGGGGTTTATCGGTTTTTAAAAACTTTTATAAATTTTTTGAAATGTTTTTTAGTCTCTCAAGCCCCCGCTTTCCATGCAACTGTTTTACCCTCTTTTTGGGGACCTTGGGCCCCAATCCAAAAACCTTTATTTTGGTTGTTAAAAATTCATCAATTTTTCCTGGGGGGGGTTTTGTAGACTTTAGCCACAAGGTCAACTTTTTGGTTTTTCAACACCTCCCACCTCCAAACAGTTTTTTAAATTTCAAAAAAAATGGGGCGATAAGGTTTAAGCCCCGCAAGCTTAAAATTGGGGGTTTTAGGACGGGCCCTAAAACAAACCCTTTGTCCTTTCTTTAATTTTTGGTTTAAAAAAAAATTTTTTTTAAATTTTCCTTTTTGAATGGTTCTCACTTCACACAGCAAAAAAAAACCCTTTTTAAAGCGATTTTTTGGGGGGACCCCTAAAAAAAAAAATTTTCCATAAAATTTTCTCCCCCTGCTTCTGGGTTTTAATTTTGTATGATGATCACTCTTTCGTAAAAAAAGTAATTTTGACGATTTTGTTGTAAATTTCAGTTTTGGCAAAATTTGGGGTTTTTGCTAACAACGTAAAACCCCCAAACGGTTTCGGGAAATGCGTATTTTTGTTTCGGTGTCTGTTGATCTGAAAAACATTTTTGTATTCGTTAAAAGTTTAGTTCTTTTAAAAACGTCTGTCTTTTAATGCTCCTTGAAAGTAAGGCCATGCGCTTTTTAAAAAACCAAAATCTAAGGGAAAAGGGGAAAAACGATTTTCCAAAACGCAAAATTTTTCAGCCCCATAATTTTTGCCCCTCTTTAGTTTCTGCCCGGGAAAACCCATCTTGTTTTTTGTGCCCTTTTTTCTTTTTTTCTTTATTCCTTGAAACGCCCAAAAATACCCTTTTTCCCTTCCCTTTTTGGCCCCAAAAACAGAATAGGTTAAAAAATGGGCTGCAATTTTTAAAAAAAATTTTCTTGCCCCCCAAGGGTTTTTTAGAAATTTTCTTTAAAAAATTTCCCCCCCCAAAATTTCCCGGACAACCGCCCGTTTGGTCTGTTGTTAATCAAGTACTATTTTGAAAATAAGGCGCGCAGAAGCCTTTACAACACTTCAACTGCTCCCAGGTCCGGGAAAATTTGGCAGTAAGAAATTTGGGTCGGGTTTTAATTGTAGATGGGTTTTTTTGGAACAGTAATATTTTCCCTTTTTTCCCTTAAAACCAAAAAGGTTTTTTTCAGTCTTCAAAGCGGGGGCAAGAAACAAGCCATATGCAGGAAAATTTTTTTATTTTAAAAAAAAAAAAAAAAAAATTAAAAAAATTTAAAAAAAAAATTTAAGGGTTGAAATGAAGTTTTTGAGTTTTTGGAAACGTGGAGACGCATGAAATGGTTCCCCCTTGGGGAAAACGGCCCTTTGCTCGGGGCTCTAAATTTCATGATGAATTAGCAAAATCGGGAGTTACCCTTACCCAAAAAGTCGGGATAAATTAACAGAAAAAATAAGGCCAGAAACAATTTTTCCAAAGTTTAGGGGCCCAAGGGGCCACCCCAAAATTTTTAGGGCCCTAATGATTTTGAAGGGAAAAAAATTTACCCTTTGTTTGTGGGACGAAACCCAAGGGCAAAATTGTTTTAGCTTAAAAAACCAAAAAAAACCCCCTCAAAGTTTTTAGCCCTGGGGGTTTTAAATTTGAAATAGGCTCAGTGTGAAAGATCAAAATGCCTGGCCTTGGGTTTGGCCAAATTTTTTGGGGGGAGGGGAAATTGCTCAAAATTTAAAAACAAATGCAGGAACTCCCGACAAAATAACCAAAAACAAAAAATGGGAAATTAAAGAAAAAAAATCAACGGCAGCGAATTAAAAAAGTTAAAAAAAGCAGTAATTTCCCGTTTTTTAGAAGAAACGCGTTTTTAAAAACTATACACAACCACCCCTACCCATTCGAGAAATTTGAGGCCCTTTAACATGCTTTTAAAAACCCAAACAGAGGCGAAAATTTTCAAACAATTTAGCAAAACTAAAGGTTTAACTTGATGGGCATATAAAAGAGAAAAAGAAAAAATCGTTTAGGCTGATGACGCCAACTTAGGGCCATATATTAAAGAAAGAAAAACCCAAAAAACTAAAAGAATTTTAACAAGGGGAGATCAGCAAGACTAAAAAGGGGGGCTTTCTACTAACCCCAGGGCCAAATTTTCAAATCAATTTAATTTGAATAAAAGAAACTTCCGAAAAAATTTTAAAATGAAAAAACAACGCTGCAGAACGAATCCAAAAAAAAACTGTTTAGGAGCAAGGAGTCAAAATTGTAAGCGTTTTTTAAAAGCCTTTGGATTTGCAATAATACATGGTGTTTGGGTTTACAGTCGGCCCGGTTTGGGGGGTTTTTTTAAATCCAGTGCCCCGCCACCAACGCCTCCACCGAAAAAACAAGGGTAAAAAAAAAAGCTTTGATCAACTTGCGAATTTATTAAAAAAATTAGCCATAAAAACCGGGAACGCTTTAAAACCCGGGATAATTTGGGGGGGTTGTTACGGCTTTTTTCTACTGCAAGCAAAGAATTGGCTTTAAGGGCCGGGGGCTTATGGGCATTTTTTTTTTTTTTTTTTTTTTTTTCCTTAATGTTGGGTTTAAAATTTAGAAAAAAAGAACGAGTAACCCCAAAGGGCCCGTTTAAACCCAAAAACAAGCCTTTTCTTTTTTTTTCGGTCATCGCGAACAAGCCCCAAGCTTTGCTGATCTTTAAAGAATTTGGGGGGTTGGAAATTCGAGGGGTTAGATGACTTAAAAAATTTGGGTGTTTGTTTTAACCCGCTTTTTAAAAAATTTCTGGGTCAGAAATTTTTTGTCGTTTTTCCCCAAACCCTTTTGTTCATTGCCCCAAAAAAGAATTTCAAATTAAATTTTAGTTTATTATTGGACCTACTGGATTTTGGGTCAAAAAAGGCAGCATGTAAAAACCCTTGCCAACAGCAAAGCTAAATTTGATCTTGGGATTTTTAAAACCTTTTTGGTCCCTTTTAATACTTGAAGGTAAATCAACTGTAAATTTAAAGGCGGGCCCCCTAAATTTGCCCCAAGTATTTTTTTTGGGCGCCCAAACCAGAAAAAGGATCAGTTTTGCTCGATCTTGCCCCGTGCTTTCGAAAAACAAACACCAAACTAAAAAGCGGGAAAAGAGTCGTTTTTCGTTCAAATTTCCCCCCTAAATTTTGGCCCTTTGAAGCGTCAAAGATAAAAAGTTGTCCCCTTCTGTTTTTGCTCTTTTTTCTATGGACCCAGGGGGTCAACAAAATTTTTAAAGGAGAACGCCGGGCCAAAATTTTAAAATTTTGTGCGTGGGCCCCCAAAAATAATGACGGGCCCAAAGGGCCCTGATTAAAAGATTCCAAATTTTTTCCCAAAGTCTGTCTTGATGTTTAAAATGATTTTGTTACCCGAAACCTTTAAAAACCTTTTATGTCTATTCTGTTTCTGAATTTGGAATTTAAAAGTTTGGTCATTCGGTATGGCGCTTTCCGTTTTGTCAAAATACGTCTGAAGGTGTAATAAAAAAAGAAATCTGTACCCCGACCCCCCACCCAAAAATCAGGGTGAGTTAAATGATTACCTTTCGACATCCACAAAACCCTTTTATGCACAAAACCCCCAAAGTTTAAGGGGTTTGATAAAACTGGGAAAGGAAAGGGCTAAACCCCGCTTTTGGGGGTGGCTCTTTTTCAAAAAAGGGGGGGGTTTTGATGCTCTTCAATGGGGGTACTCACCTTTTTTTGAAAAAGGGGGGCGTTTTGGTTTACAGCAAGTAAGAGTAACCGTTGCTATATTTTTAGGGTTGTTTTGTGGGGGGCCCCCACAGAATATTTTGCTTTTGGGTTTTTTAAAAACACTCTTTTTTAAATTTTTTTTAAAAAAAGTTTTTTAACAATATCAACCAAGACCCGGTTTCCCTTTGTTTTTTGAAAAAATGCAAATTTTAACAATTGCGGGGGCCAAAAAGGTCCGCTCCATGAAAAAATTTTAAAAAAGCGTATGGTTTTTATAACTGAAGCCAAGGGGAATAAAAAGGGTTACAAAATTTGAAAGGAAACAAACGACGTTAAACAGTTTAAAAATTAAACCCGATGGTTTTACGGGTTTTTTTCACTAAAAAAAGCAATGGTACTTAAAAACAATTTTTTCTTAAAATTAACAAAGCCAAAACAAAAAACAAAATTAACTTTTAAAAACCCGAAGAACAAAATACGGTTTTTATAAAAAACTAGGGTAAAAAGGGTAGGCTTTACAAATAGCAATCTACCATCATAGTTTTTTAGTGTTTCGCCCGATGGGAAAATAAGTTTGAGGGGGAAAGTCCGCTCAATTTTTGCAATTTCATTCATTACTCTTTGTTCATTTTTTGGGTGAGCCCAAGCACTGATGAAAACCCTTTTTTGATGGAAGGGCCCCAACTGTTTTAAAAAAACCTCTGCCGTCAGGGAAAGGGTGCATTTGCGTTAAAGAAATTATACTATTCCCCAATTTTCGTTTAAAAAAAATTAATTTTTGGGAGGGGGCGGGGTCATTTAAAATTTTAAAAAAACAAAGACAAAAGGGGGGGAAAAATCAAAATGTGATAAAACCCGCACATTTTTTTTTGGAAATAAAATAAAAACGCTACTAAAAAATAAAGTTTGCGTGGGGGCCGAAAAACCCGGGGTTACATTTGCGCCTGGGAGGTGTAAAACCCCTTTGAATTAAAAACCCCGCAACGGGTTCGGACTTTTAACGAACGGTGATTATAGGGACTTTGGGGAAGGGTTTGAGTACACCAAAAATGGTGAAATTTGAAAAGCAAAGAGGTTTGGGGAAAAGTAAAAAGTTCCTAAACCCAGAACACGGGGCAAATTTTAAAAAGCAAAAAATGTTGGGCAGTATGAAAAATAAATTTGTTCGAAAAAACCCGACCTCAAAAGGCACGAACCATTTTAAAAATGGGAAATAAAATTTCAATTTTTTAACCCCTTTTACTTTTTTTAAGCCCCCCAAAAAAGTTTTTAGAAAAGCATTCAAATTGGCCCTTTACCTTTTTAAGTTTTTATGCCAGAGGCCAAAGTCAGAAAGAATTGAAATAAAGCCCTTTGGGAAAAAAACAGGGACATCCTCCCCAGAAGAGAATCAGTTTTGAAAGATGCTTCTACAAAAAAATTTCAGTTTTTTCCCCAAATGAAATTAGGAGACACGTTCCCACAATTAATATTTGTAAATTTTTTCTTAAAAAGATGAAAAAAGGGATTGGGGGTTTTGGGCTTAAAGGGGGCGTCCCTTTTAAAAGGAAAATTTTAAATTTGTGGAAAAAATTAACGTTGAAAAACTTAAAGTTACCGTCGTTTATTCCTTTACATTCGGGTTTAAGGGCATAACAACAAGCAAACAAAATCCAAAAATTTGTCTAAAAAGAAACAATTTACAGAACTGAATTGGATTAATTTTTACGCTTTTTTCCTCCCTAGGGTTTTATAAAAAGGAAAAAGTTTTAACAGAGGAACATGATAAAAACCAAAAACCGGGTTGGGTTAAGTTCTGTTAAAAAAAACTTTTGGGGCATTAAACCCTTTTTTACAAAAACCCCTCGTTCCAAATTTAATTTTTGTACAGATGGTTGTGGAAAAACCAATTTTTTAACCTCGGGCCCGTTACAAAAGTTTATCGTATATTTTTTATCAATTTTAAAAATTTTGCCCCAAAACTTAAATGGGAAAAAAGCAAATCTTAAATAGAAGGTTTAAAAAGGACAGATGATGACATATATTTAGTTTTATCCAAACAATTTAAAAAAGGGGAGGTTTAAAAAAGTTTTATAGACTGTTTGAAGGAACGCGGGCCTATTTTTTTATTTGGGTGGGCTGTTTTTGGCAGAAAGAAAACATAGTTAAAAAAAGAAATACTTGTCAAAACTGGCTTTCGTGGAAACATGCTGGAATAAGTGGGGGTGGATTTTATGCCAGAAATATAACTCAGTTTTAAAAGACTTTAGAGAACAGTTAAAGACTGTAGTGTTATTTCACATGAAAGACAGAGACTCATTTGAAGAATGTTTGCGCGAAAATGATGTTATTGAAAATGACCAGGAAAAACACAGGATTAAGCAAAAACTAAAATCTGAAAAGTTTAGTAAATTAGTATTAAAAACGGATAACCCTGCACAGTATGTTTGTTTGTAGATAATCGTTATTTTTGGTTATTAACGTCTTACTTGCCAGAGAACAGTAATATGCGCTTGCGTGTGTGTGTGTGCGTCTGCCTGCCTCTCTGTCTGTCTGTCTGTCTCTCTCTCTGTCTCTCTCTTCTCTGTCTGTCTGCCGGTGATTCTCTCTCTCTCTTCCGCCACAGGAAAAGGCGGCTTTAAGGCCACTTTCGCCCAAAAACTCGGTGGTGAAGCAAGTGAGTCAGGATTGGTAAAATGCTGTTCTCTTGGAGGCTTGGATCACCGTCCATGACTTGGCGTCAGCGCCCTGTTGTGATGTTGATCCCTATCCTGGAGGCTTGGATCACCGTCCATGACTTGGTGTCAGCGCCCTGTTGTGATGTTGATCCCTGTCCTGGAGGCTTGGATCACCGTCCATGACTTGGTGTCAGCGCCCTGTTGTGATGTTGATCCATATCCTGGAGGCTTGGATCACCGTCCATGACTTGGTGTCAGCGCCCTGTTGTGATGTTGATCCATATCCTGGAGGCTTGGATCACCGTCCATGACTTGGCGTCAGCGCCCTGTTGTGATGTTGATCCCTATCCTGGAGGCTTGGATCACCGTCCATGACTTGGCGTCAGCGCCCTGTTGTGATGTTGATCCCTATCCTGGAGGCTTGGATCACCGTCCATGACTTGGCGTGAGCGCCCTGTTGTGATGTTGATCCATATCCTGGAGGCTTGGATCACCGTCCATGACTTGGTGTCAGCGCCCTGTTGTGATGTTGATCCATATCCTGGAGGCTTGGATCACCGTCCATGACTTGGTGTCAGCGCCCTGTTGTGATGTTGATCCATATCCTGGAGGCTTGGATCACCGTCCATGACTTGGTGTCAGCGCCCTGTTGTGATGTTGATCCATATCCTGGAGGCTTGGATCACCGTCCATGACTTGGTGCCAGCGCCCTGTTGTGATGTTGATCCCTGTCCTGGAGGCTTGGATCACCGTCCATGACTTGGCGTCAGCGCCCTGTTGTGATGTTGATCCCTATCCTGGAGGCTTGGATCACCGTCCATGACTTGGTGTCAGCGCCCTGTTGTGATGTTGATCCATATCCTGGAAGCTTGGATCACCGTCCATGACTTGGTGTCAGCGCCCTGTTGTGATGTTGATCCCTATCCTGGAGGCTTGGATCACCGTCGATGACTTGGCGTCAGCGCCCTGTTGTGATGTTGATCCATATCCTGGAGGCTTGGATCACCGTCCATGACTTGGTGTCAGCGCCCTGTTGTGATGTTGATCCCTATCCTGGAAGCTTGGATCACCGTCCATGACTTGGCGTCAGTGCCGTGTCTGCTGCTATTTCTCTGGACTGTCGGGACGTTGGAGAGCCTGGTCAACTCTGGCTTGGGCGATCTCCGCTGACAGGGGGTCTCCCAACAGCTCCCCGCTCTCTGTCTGCATCTGGACCAACATCTGGGCAGGTGGGGCAGGGTCTGGTGTGGCGGGGAGCACACTGTCGTGCTTCTGTGTTCTCGTCGTCTGTTGACTGGAACTTGTTGTCTTGTGTCATCACTGTCTGTTGACTGGGACTTGTTGTCTTGTGTCATCACGGTCTGTTGACTGGCACTTGTTGTCTTGTGTCATCACGGTATGTTGACTGGCACTTGTTGCCTTGTGTCATCACGGTCTGTTGACTGGACTTGTTGTCTTGTGTCATCACGGTGTGTTGACTGGCACTTGTTGTCTTGTGTCATCACGGTCTGTTGACTGGGACTTGTTGTCTTGTGTCATCACGGTGTGTTGACTGGCACTTGTTGTCTTGTGTCATCACGGTGTGTTGACTGGCACTTGTTGCCTTGTGTCATCACGGTCTGTTGACTGGGACTTGTTGTCTTGTGTCATCACGGGTGTTGACTGGCACTTGTTGTCTTGTGTCATCACGGTCTGTTGACTGGGACTTGTTGTCTTGTGTCATCACGGTGTGTTGACTGGCACTTGTTGTCTTGTGTCATCACGGTCTGTTGACTGGGACTTGTTGTCTTGTGTCATCACGGTGTGT
>CM031604.1:99954177-99961677 GCA_018398815.1 Conus ventricosus
TCTTCATGATTTCAGGGCTTTCGGTTATAACTATGTCCTGTCGTTCTCTTCATGATTTCAGGGCTTTCGGTTATAACTATGTCCTGTCGTTCTCTTCATGATTTCAGGGCTTTCGGTTATAACTATGTCCTGTCGTTCTCTTCATGATTTCAGGGCTTTCGGTTATAGCTATGTCCTGTCGTTCTCTTCATGATTTCAGGGCTTTCGGTTATAACTATGTCCTGTCGTTCTCTTCATGATTTCAGGGCTTTCGGTTATAACTATGTCCTGTCGTTCTCTTCATGATTTCAGGGCTTTCGGTTATAACTATGTCCTGTCGTTCTCCTCATGATTTCAGGGCTTTCGGTTATAACTATGTCCTGTCGTTCTCTTCATGATTTCAGGGCTTTCGGTTATAACTATGTCCTGTCGTTCTCTTCATGATTTCAGGGCTTTCGGTTATAACTATGTCCTGTCGTTCTCTTCATGATTTCAGGTCTTTCGGTTATAACTATGTCCTGTCGTTCGCTTCATGATTTCAGGGCTTTCGGTTATCACAGAATCACAGAAATGTATGGCTATAGGCTAATAGCCTTTTGCCCTCATAATCAGTATCCGTTTATGTGCTTTTAGATCACTTTCTCGTGAAAGTCCCATGGCTTAAGTCTGGCATAATGTATACTACATTTATCATCATCTTAATAAAGATCCAACTCAGTGGAAAATACCTGGTCTTTAAACTTTTTGTCAATTTGATTTTTAAATGCGTTTACTGATGGCGCGTTGATAGTGTCATCGGAAAGGTTATTCCACAGATTAATGATACGATTAGTGAAAAATTTGCGAAACTGGTTAGTTGCAAAATTAGTTTTGGTTATTTTTAAGTTATGTCCTCGAGTCTTTTCATAGTTAGCCACAGTGAACAAGGAAGAGGTGGTGCAAGGATCATAAATATTGTGCATAATTTTGTATACTTCAATGAGATCACCTCTTAGTCTTCTGAATTCTAGGCTAGGCAACCTAAACAGAGATAGGCGCTCCTCATAACTAAGATCATGAGTACTCGTTCTAGTTATACACTTGGTAAATCTTCGTTGAACACCTTCAATCATATTTATATGTTTTTTTAGATAGGGGCACCATACTGAGTTTCCATATTCAATAATTGGTCTCACTAGAGCTTTGAACAATGGAATCATAATTTCAGGAGATTTATTTGTAATAGTCCTTACAAGAAGACCAGCCATTTGATTACCTTTTTTCACAATGGTGTTTATATGAGTCTCAAAGTTCAAATCTGGGTCCATGGTGACACCTAAATCCTTCTCAGCAATAGTACTTTCCAGTGTTCTATTAACCCCATTTTCCAGTATTGTGTACTGATAGTGTGGATTATTCTTTCCAAGGTGCAGAACTTTGCATTTCTCGCTATTAAACTGCAATAGCCAAGTATTTGTCCATTTCACTAGATTGTGTATACACAATTGTAAATGATCTCTGTCTTCGATATTTCGGATGGCAGAGTAAGCCTTGGTGTCGTCTGCAAAGATTTTTACTTTACAATCTACCTCCTCAGGCATATCATTTATAAAGTATATGAACAAGGTCGGTCCGAGAACACTACCTTGTGGTACTCCACTAGTCACGTTGACCTTCGATGATTTACTACTGTTTACACTTACAAACTGTGATCTTCCATTTAAGAAATCTCTAATCCACAATAGTAACTTGCCTTTTATACCGTAGCCTCCCAGTTTATTTATCAGTCTTTGGTGTGGAACTGTATCAAATGCTTTCCTCAAGTCTAGGTAGACTGCGTCAACTGGTATTTTCTCATCCAATGTAACTAACCAATCTTGTAAAGTAACAAGTAGTTGTGTAACACATGAACGCCCCGTGGTAAATCCAAATTGTTCTCTAGATAACAGGTCATGTTTGGTTAAGTGCTGGCAAAGAGCGTCTCGAATAAAACCCTCGAAAACTTTACAGACAACAGATGTTAGGCTGACTGGACGGTAGTTTCCTGCTGAGTTCTTGTTTCCTTTCTTAAAAATAGGACGTACTTCTGCTTCTTTCCAATCTTTCGGAATTACACCCTTTTCTTGTGTTCTATCGAATAATGTCTTCAATGGGTAAGCGATGACGTTAGCCAGCTCCTTCAGTACTCTTGGGTGAATCTCGTCAGGTCCTGGGGACTTCGATGGGTTTAAATTCTTTAATGTTTTTTCCATCTGGTCGGTTGTGATCTCCACTTTTGTTAATTCTGTAACCTCTTTTTACATGAAAACTCTGGAACGTTTATGTTACTTTCCTCAGTAAAAACACTGGCAAAGAAGCTGTTTAGTACACTTGCTTTTTCAGAATCATTTTGTGTTAAGGTACCATCTTCCTTTAGTAAATTAGCTATCGATTCTTTTGGTATGGTTTTACTCGTAACATAACGGAAAAATCCTTTTGGGTTTTGCTTAGATTCTTTAGCCAGTTTAGCCTCCTTTGCTTTTACATTTTTCCTTGTCCCCCATGTTACTTGGTTTCTAGCTCTTGCATACAGTTTGTAGTTTTCATTTGTGGGGTATTTCTTGTACCTTTTGAAGGCTCTGCGCTTAAGGTGAATTTTATCTAAGAGAGATTGGGGAATGGGGTCTCGTCTTGGTTTGTTGGTTGGTCCTTGTTTAAAAGACTTTTTAGGAATAAATTTGTCCATTGACTTAATAAGTACATTATGAATAATCCCCCAAATTTCATCCACTGGTGCTTCATTGGTCAAAAGGTCATTCCAATTTATCTCTCCTACATGTTTCCTCATGCCTTCGTAATCTCCTTTATCCAGTTGATACTTCACAGAGTGACCAGATTCAGAGTATTCCTTACTGACTTGAACATCGAAGTAAAGAGCTGAGTGGTGGCTTTTCCCCAGTGGGGGCCAATGCTCCAGATTGACGACATCCTCGTGCGAGTTTGTAAGCAATAAGTCTAACACATTGGGTGTTTGTAAACCTCTGTAATGAGTAGGTTCAGAAGTCATTTGGGTGATGTAATTTTGCTGTACACACTCCAAAAATTTCGTAGCTGGGTGATCCTCGTTCTTACAACTTACTGCGTTTCTCCAATCAATTTCTGGATAGTTAAAGTCTCCTGTAATAATAATGTTTTTAAAAATGCTAAATACATAATTTATTAGTTTAGTTAAATTAGAGTGGTCCTCGTACTCAGAATTGGGAGATCTATACACTACTCCAAAAATGAGGTGTTCGTTACTGCCAGGTAATGATACTCTGCAGAAAACCGAAGGAGAAAAGATTTTTTCAATTTTCGTTATTCTGGATACCTCCCATCCCTCCTTTACAAATAAACTAACACCTCTTCCCTTGTGGTTTGTAAAGCCTGTATAGCCTGGAAGTACGAAATTTTCAATTTCATCTTTGGAGTTCTTTGGTATCACTTCATTTAAAGCAATAATATCGAAGTGGTGAATTTTACACAGTAGTTCCAGCTCATTTAGTTTGTTTGTCAGGGCTTTCGGTTATAACTATGTCCTGTCGTTCTCTTCATGATTTCGGGGCTTTCGGTTATAACTATGTCCTGTCGTTCTCTTCATGATTTCAGGGCTTTCGGTTATAACTATGTCCTGTCGTTCTCTTCCTGATTTCAGGGCTTTCGGTTATAACTATGTCCTGTCGTTCTCTTCATGATTTCAGGGCTTTCGGTTATAACTATGTCCTGTCGTTCTCTTCGTGATTTCAGGGCTTTCGGTTATAACTATGTCCTGTCGTTCTCTTCATGATTTCAGGGCTTTCGGTTATAACTATGTCCTGTCGTTCTCTTCATGATTTCAGGGCTTTCGGTTATAACTATGTCGTGTCGTTCTCTTCATGATTTCAGGGCTTTCGGTTATAACTATGTTCTGTCGTTCTCTTCATGATTTCAGGGCTTTCGGTTATAACTATGTCCTGTCGTTCTCTTCATGATTTCAGGGCTTTCGGTTATAACTATGTCCTGTCGTTCTCTTCATGATTTCAGGGCTTTCGGTTATAACTATGTCCTGTCGTTCTCTTCATGATTTCAGGGCTTTCGGTTATAACTATGTCTTGTCGTTCTCTTCATGATTTCAGGGCTTTCGGTTTATAACTATGTCCTGTCGTTCTCTTCATGATTTCAGGGCTTTCGGTTATAACTATGTCCTGTCGTTCTCTTCATGATTTCAGGGCTTTCGGTTATAACTATGTCCTGTCGTTCTCTTCATGATTTCAGGGCTTTCGGTTATAACTATGTCCTGTCGTTCTCTTCATGATTTCAACCTAGTGCAAACGGCCGGATGATGAAACTATGTTTTGGCATAACCTAGTGCAAACGGCTGGATGATGGGTGGTAGAACACGAATGGACAGGCAAAAGCTGGCATGAGTGCGGGGGAAATTTGATGGTTGACATTGTGCTGTGGTGTTGGTTGTTGTTGAGATGGTTGTGGGAAAAAGAAGAGCTGGGCAATGGGGAATGCCGAATGACGATCGCACGCATGCAGCTCAGAATGGATGTGAAGCAAAAGGAAATGAGGGACAATGAAAAGTGATTTACAGCGTTCACAATTACATATAGAAAATCAAAGACGTGACGTGAAATACAACACAACAAAGGGCAGCAGTCAGTATTCAATTCAGTTCAATTCAAACAACTTTATTTTTACAAAACGTGAAATTCAATATGGCAACGTCTTTTGATTTTTCCAACATAACACAATCAATTAAAAAAAAGTACAAATTAAGTACGAGTCAAAGACGTGACGTGAAATACAAAACAACAAAGGGTATCAGTCAGTATGAGTCAAAGTTAGCTAGCTCTCTCTCTCTCTCTCCACACCCCCACCGCCATGCCTCTTTTCTTTACTTCCCTTTTTTCCCTACCCCCCCCCCCCCACCCCCCAATCCTCCTTTCCAGCCGCCATCATTATCAGCACAAAACCATCCCCACATATAACTGTTACCATTATGACCACCACCCATTACTTCTGCCTGATGGGTATCCCCCCTATATGTGCGTGTGTGTGTGTGTGTGTGTGTGTGTGTGTGTGTGGTGTGTGTGTGTGTGTGTGTGTGTGTGTGTGCGTGCGTGTGTGCGTGTGTGTGTGTGTGTGTGTGTGTGTGTTGTGTGTGTGTGTGTGTGTGTGTGTGTGTGTGTGTGTGTGTGTGTGTGTGTGTGGTGTGTGTGTGTGTGTGTGTGTGTATGAGTGTGCGTGTGTGTGTGTGTGTGTGTGTGTTGTGTGTGTGTGTGTGTGTGTGTGTGTGTGTGTGTGTGTGTGTGTGTGTGTGTGTGTGTGTGTGTGTACACTAGTGTGTGTGTGCCTGTGTGTGTATGATTGTGTGTGTGTGTGTGTGTGTGTGTGTGTGTGTGTGTGTGTGTGTGTTGTGTGTGTGTGTGTGTGTGTGTGTGTGTGTGTGGTGTGGCCTGTGTGTGTATGAGTGTGTGTGGGGGGGGGGGGGGGTAGGTGGGTGGGTGTTGTTGTTGGCATGTCAACACTGTTTCCATTGATCATTTCCATTCATTTCATTTCCAACGAGTATTATTATACTATTATCCTAATACCAACATTTTCTCACTTTTCACAATTAATCTCATTCTGATCATCATTCACCACAATACTGTTTACATTTTCCCCCTTTTGTGTGAATCCCCCCCCCCCCCTTCCCTCCTAGATACGATACCCTATTTCTCATTGATCAATTCCATTTCTCTTCAATCAAAACTATCATATTAATGCCAACACATTATTTCAACTACTACAATGAACACCATCCAATAGTACTGTTTACTTTTCCAATAACACTGTGTGCATGAGTTTCCCATCCCTCCTCCCTGTACATACGTATGTGTGGGCGGAGAGATATGAGTTTTCCCCCCCTTCCCCTCCCTGCCCCCCCTCGACCTCTCCCCCTTTTTTCCTCCAACAACGATAGCCCCTCACCTACTGATCCTTTCCAATCATTATTATGATTACCCCCATCCCCACATATAACTACTATCACGATAATCACCACCCATTAGGGTTTTTTTAATGTATCATTTCTATTCCTTACCACTAAGTGCTATAATCAATCCACCATGATCACTACCGTCACTAATTAAACAATAATTACAAAACAAATGAACAAGCCCTACTGTTTCACCCCCACCTCTACCCCCCTTTTTCTGTTAAAAAAAAACACCTCTACCAGTATCCCTGATCTTATTATATACGTTTTTCATCATCGCCACCATTATCACTATCATTGTCATTATTACCATTATCATCACTGTCATCATTACTATTTCAACTCCCATGATCCCCTTCCTAACGGCCTGGATCTCACCCAACAGTCATTTTGCGCCGAATATGAGAAGATTAGTGGTTTCTCGTTCTTAGTTTTCACTGTCCTACATGTTGTTCGTTTTTTGCCTGAAGAAGACCCAAGAGGTCGAAACGCATTGTGTTTGTGTCCTGTAATCTGTTTGTCTGTTCGGTTGCGGTGAATGTAGTTTTCCATAAACATTAAAGTTAATCCAGAGGTTTTAGTTAACTTTGTGATCATGAACTAAGGTCAAGACTAGAACCATCAATCACAATACTCGATTTTAAAAATCCGCATGTGGTGAGTTAGTTGCGCTGGCTGTGTGACCCAAAAATGGGCGGAAATGGAGATAAATTGCCGCCCAATAACGCCGACAGATTATTCCCATTAGCATGTCATGATCAGACAAACCGACATGCTGAATACAGCATTGTTCCTTCCTTGAACATTTTCCCCAGAATTCTCAGCATGGTAATGAATCGTTTTGGATTCTTTTTTTGTATCACTTGTCTTCGCCATTTTTTCCTCTTATATTTATTTCATGCTTTCTTCTTCTTCTTCTTCTTCTTCTTCTTCTTCTTCTTCTTCTTCTTTCTTCTTCTTCTCATCTCTTCTTCTTCTTCTTCTTCTTCTTTCTTCTTCTTCTTCTTCTTCTTCTTCTTCTTCTTTCTTCTTCTTCTTCTTCTTCTTCTTCTTCTTCTTCTTCTTCTTCTTCTTCTTCTTCTTCTTTTTCCCTTTCTTCTTCTTCTTCTTCTTCTTCTTCTTCCCTTCTTCTTCTTCTTCTTCTTCCTCTTCTTCTTCTTCTTCCTCTTCTTCTTCTTCTTCTTCTTCTTCTTCTTCTTCTTCTTCCTTCTTCTTCTTTCTTTCGCTTCTTCTTCTTCTTCTCATTCTTCTTCTTCTTCTTTCTTCTTCTTCTTCTTCTTCTTCTTCTTCTTCTTCTTCTTCTTCTTCGTTTTCCCTTCTTCTTCTTCTTCTTCGTCTTCGCATTCTTTCCTTCTTCTTCTTCTTTTTTCTTCTTCTTCTTCTTCTCTTCTTTCTTCTTCGCATTCTTCTTCGCATTCTTCTTCGCATTCTTTTCGCATTCGTATTCTTCTTCGCATTCTTCTTCTTCTACTTCTTCTTCTTCGGATTCTTGGGATTCTTCGCTGCTGCTGCTGCTGCTGCTGCTGTTTGCTGCTGCTGCTGCTGCGCCGCTGCTC
>CM031604.1:99974177-99984177 GCA_018398815.1 Conus ventricosus
TTTAAAGATATATACAGATGGTTCACTCCTAGAAGATCACCGGGCAGGTTCAGCTTTTGTAATACCAGCGTTAAAAAAGGAAAAGTCATACTACATTGGCAAAAATCGATCCATCTTTACTGCTGAACTTATTGCTATTCTTATGGATCTCAATTGCATAGTTGATTTTCCATTACAGTTATTTCAAATCTTATTTTGTGATTCTCAATCGGTACTCTATGCATTGCGATCATCAGATTACAAGAAAAAGACCAAAATTATCTTAGAAATCAGTCAGTTAATTCACATCTTAACTTTAAAAAGGGACCAACGTTTCCTTCTGCTGGATTCCTTCACATCTTGGATTTTCTTCAAATGAGTGGGCTGACAAAGTAGCAAAAAAGGGCGCAAAGCAAGGCACAGAATCCACTGAAATTCATGTTCCCTTATCCATTCATCAGGGTTATCACTTGCTGGAACAAGCAGTATGGAGTAGAATTAAAGGCTATACCATGAGACTCTCCAAGAATAAGTATGTTGATTCTCGTGGTTTGGATAACAAATCATACTTGAATCATACTGGCGTAATCAAATTCAGACAGATTAGTTCGCTATCTCACAGGATAAAACTTAATGCGTTCATCACAAAATACAGCAAAAATGTTAGATGTTTATGTGGTGAACAAATTTCTAGCAAGCACACCATTTTTGAATGTCAGAAGTTAAGACCTATCTTACCAGTGATTTCTGAAAATTGTATTGAAGGCGTTTTCAACAATGCTACTAGTTTGTTTAATATTGCGAAATGTTTACTTCATAGTCTTGTAGGACATTTGTTATAGACTAGTTGATAGTAATTTTTCTTAATGCTCATTTTTCTGACTTTTCTTCTTTTTTTTTTTCTCCCCCTTATCAAAGAGACATAAATACATACACACACAATACGGTCCCCCTTCCCTCCTCTTCCTCCCGATCCCCTCCCTCCCCCCCCCCTCCCTCCCCCCGTCTAATATCACTATGTGGATAGACGTTAAATTGAAGACAACAACAGCAACAACAACAACACACACACACACACACACACACACACACACACACACACACACACACACACACACACACACACACACACACACACACATTCATGTTCTATTTCCTCCAGAAAGGTCCAATCCGTTTTTGATGTGTGGGTACCTGGATGTATATATGCATTGATGACTACAAGGCTTTTCTGATTACCATCCGGTCTCTGTAGCCTCACACCCATTAGTTCACGTGTGCTGCTACACCAGTTTTTCCCAAGTCTATCCTGGACTGTTTGTTTTTTTTAAGTTGTTTTTTATTACCATAGCTAGTCCTCGTCCATCATGCTTTTTGAATATTATGAAGTCATCTAATTGTAATGGTCTGTGGGCGACACTTCTAGTTTCTTGTAGACACAGAACATCACAGTCACATGTTAGTTTTTCAATTGTTGAGATAATCTTTCTGGCACTGCAGCAATTTCAAGTACAAATCCTGAAATATTTCTTGGATAGTCTTTCAGCTTTTGTTATATTTCTACCTACCTTTCTTCTTCTTCCACCTCTTTTGCTACGCCGACTATTGTTTTGAGGGGATCCAGTTTTAAGTCCCAAAGCCTGCACCCGAAGATCCTAAAGGTGCAAGCGAGACAAAGTATTTTGAGAACCCATAACAAGGTATTCTTAGTGTTGAGGGGTCATAAGCGGGCCCCTGACAGAGTCTCGTATCAGGGAAGGGAAATGGATGTCCATACATGTAGGGAACGCCTGCACATATGAAGTCCGTCAGCCTGGTGTCGCCCTAGGGCCAGACTGCATACGGTTCGAGACTGTTTAACCCAACAGCCATTCATCCCTCGGCACTGTATGAAATCCTTGGGATTGGGTGAGGTCGACTCCAAGAAAAAAAAAGTTTCCGTTTACTTAATGGTAACATGATTGATCATTCTTCACTTCAAATTTAGTTTCCAGCATCATGTCACAAGACTGGGGGGGGGGGGGGGGGTACACTAAAATCATCATTGTGACGCATGGAGAGAGATGAGGTGACACATTCTGCTCCATTGATGGTGAATGAAGTTCTCCGTGAATACAAACTCAAGCCTGGTCGCCTTTGTTTTTACTTTGTGATCATGAACCAAGGTCAAAGGTTAAACCAATCGATCAGAATGCTTGGTCTTAAAATCTGCATATGCTGAGCGAGTTGTGCCGGAAGCGTGAACAAAAATGGGCAGGAAAATGGAGATAAATTGCTGGCCCAGAATGCAGACAGATGATTCCCATTATCATGTCATGATAGACGAGTGGACATGCTGAATATTGCACACCTCGCTCCAGGGAACTTTTTTTTCAAAATTCTCAACATGGTAATGAATCGTTTTGGGTCCATTTTTGTACCATTTCTCTTTACCTTTTTTCTTACATTTTCTTTATGATTTTCTCCTGCTCTTCTTCTTCTTCTTCTCTTCTTCTTTCTTCTTCTTCTTCTTCTTCTTCTTCTCCTCCTTCTTCTTCTTCTTCTTCTTCTTCTTCTTCTTCTTCTTCCTCTTCTTCTTCTTTTCTTCTTCTTTTCTTCTTCTTCGCATTCTTCTTCTTCTTCTTCTTCTTCTTCTTCTTCTTCTTTCTTCGCATTCTTCTTCTTCTTCTTCTTCTTCGCATTCTTCTTCGCATTCTTCTTCGCATTCTTCTTCTTCTTCTTCTTCTTCTTCTTCTTCTTCTTCTTCTTCTTCTTCTTCTTCTTCTTCTTCTTCTTCTTCTTCTTCTTCTTCTTCTCTCCTTCGCATTCTTCGCATTCTTCTTCTTCGCATTCGTCTTCTTCGCATTCTTCTCTTCTTCTTCTTCTTCTTCTTCTTCTTCTTCTTCTTCTTCTTCTTCTCTTCTTCTTCTTTTCTTCTTCTTCTTCTTCTTCTTCTTCTTTTCTTCTTCTTCTTTTCTTCTTCTTCTTCTTCTTCTTCTTCTTCTTCTTCTTCTTCTTCTTCTTCTATGAAGAGATGTTATTGGCCGTTGGGGCTGATGAGACGTCGTTGACACGTCTCTCTGTCTGGAAGTGTCCATAATAGATCACAGTGTCTGTCTGCCGGCAATCCACAGGACGGTGAACATTTCACATTGTCCACAGGACGTCTGCCCATCTCCCAGCAAACAGCACGCATAAAAAAGTCGGCTCCCAGCTTACACTAAACTTTTTTGTTCTGCTGAAGGAGAGTATCAAAGGTCATTACATCTTATGGCAAAGAATGTATCATTCTTATTCCTGTTTCTTTTCTTCTTGTTCCTCACCTGTGTTTTTGGTTTTGCCCCTCCTTCTCATCTTTTCGTAAGATGTGATGATGATTATACTTAGTGTTAGCTATACCGGTATCGTTGCTATTTTGATCGTGGCATTTCCTAACAACTATGATTATTAGCTTTGCTGTTGTAACACCACCACCATCAACAACATTATTAATAACAATAGTGATAACAATAACAGTTACTATTATTATTATGATTGTTGTTGTTGTTATCATTATCCTTCTTTTTTATTAACCGTTGTCTTGATGCCACTTGACAAAGGATGGTGGAACAATAATTATGACTGTTTACCTGTCATCAGGCTTGCTTTTTATTTGTTCAGACACGATTAGGACAATGTTATTCACTTGGAGAAATTCTACTTCATTTTTTTTTTTGTTTTTCAATTTCTGTCAGGACTGATCATCTTAGTGTTCTCCTAACCGGATTTCTCTCTCTCTCTCTCTCTTCTCTCTCTCTCTCTCTCTCTCTCTCTCTCTCTCTCTCTCTCTCTCTCTCTCTCTCTCTCACACACACACACACACACACACAACACACACACACACACACACACACACACACCACACACACACACTACTGGCAGACTCATTAACTAATTGACAAACCTTTTTTTCAGATTAATCTGAAATCTCATGTAGACGCGTGCACCTATGCGCGCCATCCCCAAACAGGAAAGCCACTGAAAGCTGTGGACGATCCTACACTCGTTAAACACCCACGACAGGAAGGACAATGGAAACATTCTACCGCCATCATGATGACGTCAGCATGTTGACAGTGAAATTCGCCATTCTCTCTATAGGAGGCGCTGTCAAAGTAAGATGGCTGCTATTTTCTGTCATGTCTTGAAGGGTGGAGGGGGTGGAGGAGGGTTGGAACCGCTGCTGAAACTGGCTACTGTGTTTGTCCGCCATGCTTGGTTTATTGGGTGTCCTCTTGTTCCACCCGCCGTGCAATGGAGCCACTCAGGTGGAACTGCCTTGGTTCTGGTGGTTTTAGGGTCAAACACAAACCGATTCCTGCTTTGATCTGGATACGCCGTGAAAGATGCCTGCGGCGCCAGGAAGGTGTCGCCACTTGCTTCGCTTGAAGAGAAGACCACGACCTTTCATTTCAGAATGGTTGCTGCTGCTGGTGCTTTGGCGGTTGGGTCAGGTGTTCCCTGTGATGCCAGCACATTGATTCTGCAGGCAATGAACATCTGATAGGGGAGAGTATGGAATCTTCCGAGCTTCAAAATCCCACTTTTGTTGTCTTTCACGTGGCATTATTCATTTTGTTACTTGATACTGTTTCCTTTCTTTGTCTTTCATCATTTTGTTATTTGTTATTGTTTTTTTGCTTTGAATTGTCTTTTATGTGGCGTTATTCATCGTTATTTGTTACTGATTTGTTTTCGTTTTGGGGGCCAGATATTTCTCTGTAGTGTTTCGTCACCATGAAAACAGTTGTGATCACAAAAAGAGTACTTATGACTCGTGTGTAATGCACATTGAGACATTTCACTGACCACAAAGACATCCTGTGGCTGAATGCGGAAAATTACCCCATGGCGAAAATAACCACCATATGCCCAAAATAGCCACCATATCCGGAAAACAGCCTATGCGGAAAATAACCAACCATGCCGAACATAAACACCACATCTCGAAAATAACCACCATATGCGGAAAACAGCCACCATCTGCCAAAAATAACACCATATGCCGAAAAAAACCGTCACATGCCGAAAAAAACCGTCAGTGTCCTCAGTGTGTGGTGTCCAGGGCATGCTCTTAACTTTGGTCCTCAGTGTGTGGTGTCCACGGCATGCTCTTATGGTTGGTCCTCAGTGTGTGGTGTCCACGGCATGCTCTTATGGTTGGTCCTCAGTGTGTGGTGTCCAGGGCATGCTCTTAATGTGGTCCTCAGTGTGGGGTGTCCAGGGCATGCTCTTAACTTTGGTCCTCAGTGTGGGGTGTCCAGGGCATGCTCTTATGGTTGGACCTCAGTGTGGGGTGTCCAGGGCATGCTCTTATGGTTGGTCCTCAGTGTGGGGTGTCCAGGGCATGCTCTTATGGTTGGTCCTCAGTGTGGGGTGTCCAGGGCATGCTCTTATGGTTGGTCCTCAGTGTGGGGTGTCCAGGGCATGCTCTTAATGTGGTCCTCAGTGTGTGGTGTCCAGGGCATGCTCGTAACTTTGGTCCTCAGCGTGTGGTGTCCATGGCATGCTCTTAATGTGGTCCTCAGTGTGTGGTGTCCAGGGCATGCTCTTATGGTTGGACCTCAGTGTGGGGTGTCCAGGGCATGCTCTTATGGTTGGACCTCAGTGTGGGGTGTCCAGGGCATGCTCTTAACTTTGGTCCTCAGTGTGAGGGTGTCCAGGGCATGCTCTTAAGGTGGTCCTCAGTGTGTGGTGTCCACGGCATGCTCTTATGGTTGGTCCTCAGTGTGGGGTGTCCAGGGCATGCTCTTAAGTGGTCCTCAGTGTGGGGTGTCCAGGGCATGCTCTTACTTTGGTCCTCAGTGTGGGGTGTCCAGGGCATGCTCTTATGGTTGGTCCTCAGTGTGGGGTGTCCAGGGCATGCTCTTAAGTTGGTCCTCAGTGTGTGGTGTCCACGGCATGCTCTTAGGTGGTCCTCAGTGTGTGGTGTCCAGGGCATGCTCTTATGGTTGGTCCTCAGTGTGGGGTGTCCAGGGCATGCTCTTAAGGTTGGTCCTCAGTGTGTGGTGTCCACGGCATGCTCTTATGGTTGGTCCTCAGTGTGTGGTGTCCAGGGCATGCTCTTAACGTGGTCCTCAGTGTGGGTGTCCAGGGCATGCTCTTAGGTTGTCCTCAGTGTGGGGTGTCCACGGCATGCTCTAGTTGGTCCTCAGTGTGGGGTGTCCAGGGCAGGCCTCGTGATGAAGCATGAACTGATGACGAAACAGCTTGGTGGAGGGTGTTTGTTGTCTGAGTGGCATTCCCGTGCCATTCTCTGCTGGGGAAGGGCTGTGTGCTGAGGTGGGTAGTGCTGTCTGACAGTGAGCATTCCCTGTGCCATTCTCTGTGTGGAAGGGGGCTGTAGCTGTAAAGGGAGCTGTGATGGAGGTGTGTGTGCTGCTGACAGTTGCACTCCCGTGTCATTGCCTCGTGGAGGGGTATGAAGGGGCTGGGGACGGGGCTGTGGAAGGGGGCTGTAAAAGGGGGCTGTGGAAGGGGCTGTGGCTGTGGAAGGGCTGTGGCTGTGGAAGGGGGCTGTGGCTGTGGAAGGGGGCTGTGGAAGGGGCTGTGGCTGTGGAAGGGGGCTGTGGCTGTGGAGGGGGGCTGTGGAAGGGACTGTGGCCTGTTGGAAGGGGCTGTAGCTGTGGAGGGGGCTGTGGTGTGGAAGGGGGTTGTGGGCTTGTGGAAGGGGGCTGTGGAAGGGGGCTGTGGCTGTGGAAGGGGGCTGTGCTGTGGAAGGGGCTGTGGCTGTGGAAGGGGGCTGAGGCTGTGGACGGGGGCTGAGAGGGGGGCTGTTGAAGGGGGCTGTGGAAGGGGGCTGTGGCTGTGGAAGGGGGCTGTGTGTGGAAGAGGGCTGGGCTGTGGAAGGGGGCTGTGGCTGTGGAAGGGGGCTGTGGAAGGGGGCTGTGGCTGTGGAAGGGGGCTGTGGTGAACGGGCTGTGGAAGGGGCTGTGGCTGTGGAAGGGGGCAGTGGAAGGGGGCTGTGGCTGTGGAAGGGGGCTGTGGAAGGGGGTGGGCTGTGGCTGTGGAAGGGGGCTGTGGAAGGGGGCTGTGGAAAGGGCTGTGGCTGTGGAAGGGGGCTGTGGAAGGGGGGCTGTGGAAGGGGGCTGTGGAAGGGGGGCTGAGGTGGCTGTGGAAGGGGGCTGTGGAAGGGGGCTGTGGAAGGGGGCTGTGGCTGTGGAAGGGGGCTGTGGAAGGGGGCTGTGGCTGTGGAAGGGGGCTGTGGAAGGGGGCTGTGGCTGTGGAAGGGGGCTGTGGAAGGGGGCTGTGGAAGGGGGCTGTGGCTGTGGAAGGGGGCTGTGGAAGGGGGCTGTGGCTGTGGAAGGGGGCTGTGGAAGGGGGCTGTGGCTGTGGAAGGGGGCTGTGGGAAGTGGGGGCTGTGGGGGCTGTGGAAGTGGGCTGTGGAAGGGGGCTTTGGAAGGGGGCTGTGGCTGTGGAAGGGGGCTGTGGAAGTGGGCTGTGGAAGGGGGCTGTGGAAGGGGGCTGTGGCTGTGGAAGGGGGCTGTGGAAGTGGGCTGTGGAAGGGGGCTGTGGAAGGGGGCTGTGGCTGTGGAAGGGGGCTGTGGCTGTGGAAGGGGGCTATGGCTGTGGAAGGGGGCGGTGGAAGGGGGCTGTGGCTGTGGAAGGGGGCTGTGGCTGTGGAAGGGAGCTGTGGCTGTGCAAGGGGGCTGTGGATGTGGAAGGGGCTGTGGCTGTGGAAGGGGGCTGTGGCTGTGGATGGGGCTGTGGAAGGAGGCTGTGGAAGGGGGCTGTGGCTGCGGAAGTGGGCTGTGGAAGGGGGCTGTGGAAGGGGGCTGTGGCTGTGGAAGGGGGCTGTGGCTGTGGAAGGGGGCTGTGGCTGTGGAAGGGGGCTGTGGAAGGGGGCTGTGGCTGTGGAAGGGGGCTGTGGAAGGGGGCTGTGGAAGGGGGCTGTGGCTGTGGAAGGGGGCTGTGGAAGGGGGCTGTGGCTGTGGAAGGGGGCTGTGGAAGGGGGCTGTGGCTGTGGAAGGGGGCTGTGGAAGGGGGCTGTGAAAGGGGGCTGTGGCTGTGGAAGGGGCTGTGGAAGGTGGCTGTGGCTGTGGAAGGGGGCTGTGGAAGGGGGCTGTGCAAGGGGGCTGTGGCTGTGGAAAGGGGCTGTGGCTGTGGAAGGGGGCTGTGGCTGTGGAAGGGGGCTGTGGCTGGAGATGTGTAGTGCCTCCTGACAGTCTGCATTTCCCGTGCATTTCTATGCTGTGGAAGGGGTCAAGGGGTCAGCTCCGTGACGTGTTGATGTTTTAGCATAACTACAGGAATAAGCCAGGGGGCCAGGAGCCATTGCTTCTGTCTCCATTGTCACATCCTCCATTGTTTCACCCCAACCGGCCCACTCTTTGGTCGTTCTTTGTATGAGGGAGCTAGTGCTTCTGTCTCCATTGTCACATCCGCCATTCTTTCATCCCCAGCCGGCCCACTCTTTGGTCGTTCTTTGTATGAGGGAGCTAGTGCTTCTGTCTCCATTGTCACATCCGCCATTCTTTCATCCCCAGCCGGCCCACTCTTTGGTCGTTCTTTGTATGAGGGAGCTAGTGCTTCTGTCTCCATTGTCACATCCGCCATTCTTTCATCCCCAGCCGACCCACTCTTTGGTCGTTCTTTGTATGAGGGAGCTAGTGCTTGTGTCTCCATTGTCACATCCTCCATTGTTTCACCCCAGCCGGCACATCTTTGGTCGTTCTTTGTATGAGGGAGCTAGTGCTTCTGTCTCCATTGTCACATCCTCCATTGTTTCACCCCCAGCCGGCCCACTCTTTGGTCGTTCTTTGTATGAGGGAGCTAGTGCTTCTGTCTCCATTGTCACATCCTCCATTGTTTCACCCCCAACCGGCCCACTCTTTGGTCGTTCTTTGTATGAGGGAGCTAGTGCTTCTGTCTCCATTGTTACATCCGCCATTCTTTCATCCCCAGCCGGCCCACTCTTTGGTCGTTCTTTGTATGAGGGAGCTAGTGCTTCTGTCTCCATTGTCACATCCGCCATTCTTTCATCCCCAGCCGGCCCACTCTTTGGTCGTTCTTTGTATGAGGGAGCTAGTGCTTCTGTCTCCATTGTCACATCCGCCATTCTTTCATCCCCAGCCGGCCCACTCTTTGGTCGTTCTTTGTATGAGGGAGCTAGTGCTTCTGTCTCCATTGTCACATCCGCCATTGTTTCACCCCCAGCCGGCACACTCTTTGGTCGTTCTTTGTATGATGGAGCTAGTGCTTCTGTCTCCATTGTCACATCCGCCATTCTTTCATCCCAGCCGGCCCACTCTTTGGTCGTTCTTTGTATGAGGGAGCTAGTGCTTCTGTCTCCATTGTCACATCCTCCATTGTTTCACCCCCAGCCGGCCCACTCTTTGGTCGTTCTTTGTATGAGGGAGCTAGTGCTTCTGTCTCCATTGTCACATCCTCCATTGTTTCACCCCCAGCCGGCCCACTCTTTGGTCGTTCTTTGTATGAGGGAGCTAGTGCTTCTGTCTCCATTGTCACATCCTCCATTGTTTCACCCCCAGCCGGCCCACTCTTTGTCGTTCTTTGTATGAGGGAGCTAGTGCTTCTGTCTCCATTGTCACATCCGCCATGCTTTCACGCCCAGCCGGCCCACTCTTTGGTCGTTCTCTGTATGAGGGAGCTAGTGCTTCTGTCTCCATTGTTACATCCGCCATTCTTTCATCCCCAGACGGCCCACTCTTTGGTCGTTCTTTGTATGAGGGAGCTAGTGCTTCTGTCTCCATTGTCACATCCGCCATTCTTTCATCCCCAGCCGGCCCACTCTTTGGTCGATCTTTGTATGAGGGAGCTAGTGCTTCTGTCTCCATTGTCACATCCGCCATTCTTTCATCCCCAGCCGGCCCACTCTTTGGTCGTTCTTTGTATGAGGGAGCTAGTGCTTCTGTCTCCATTGTCACATCCGCCATTCTTTCATCCCCGCCGGCCCACTCTTTGGTCGTTCTTTGTATGAGGGAGCTAGTGCTTGTGTCTCCATTGTCACATCCGCCATTCTTTCATCCCCAGCCGGCCCACT
>CM031604.1:99991677-99996677 GCA_018398815.1 Conus ventricosus
AGTCATTTACAACATAGTGTGCATTGGTTCAGACGCGTTCAGTCATTTACAACATAGTGTACATTGGTTCAGACGCATTCAGTCATTTACAACATTACAAGTGTGCTTTGGTTCAGACGCATTCAGTCATTTACAACATTACAAGTGTGCATTGGTTCGGACGCATTCAGTCATTTACAACATTACAAGTGTGCATTGGTTCAGACGCATTCAGTCATTTACATCATTTGTTTATTGAGGGAAAGGAATGAGCACAAAGTCATGGCCTTTTTTCATTCAGATCTCAAACAAAAGAAAGGTATCTAAATATATGAAAGCAAACATCGCACAAAACTGCATATTTACAAACATACAGCAATGCATACGTATCAATTTAGAACGAATAATGCAATATATTGCGAGAGGAAGAGAGAGTTGGACGGCGTGAGGGAGGTAGCGATGGGGAACGGCCAATGGAGAGAGAGAGAGAGAGAGAGAGAGAGAGAGAGAGAGGAGAGAGAGAGAGAGAGAGAGAGAGAGAGAGAGAGAGAAAAGAGAGAGCAATCAGTTCTTCAACCAAAATGGATAGCACGTATTTCTCAACATCTGGCAGTGAAGACTGGTCACACGACAGTGCGCATGAGAATCGTTTCGGTGACAATCAGTCTTCGCACATCGGGAGAGGCAGTGACAAGAGAGAGAGAGAGAGAGAGAGAGAGAGAGAGAGAGAGAGAGAGAGGGGGGGGGGGAGAGAAGAAGAAGAAGAAGAAGAAGAAGAAGAAGAAGAAGAAGCATACCAAACTTGTTACATCACAAACGATAACATAATTATAATGAAAGAATGATCGTATCAAAAATCAAATCGTGCAATGACGAAGAAAGAGCCGAGAAAATCAGACATGCTTATCCACGTAGTGATAACAATGTCATAATATCAGTCTTTATACATCAAAATGATGATAACATGTCACTAAGGGAAAATGAACAATGTCATACATACCGATCTTTATATATCAAAATTATGATAACATGTCACTAAGGGAAAATGTCATAACAATGTCATAATACCAGTCTTTATACATCAAAATCATGATAACATGTCACTAAGGAAAAATGTCATAACAATATCATACATACTAGTCTTTATATATCAAAACCATGGTAACATGTCACCACGGGAAAATGTCATGACAATGTCATACATACCAGTCTTTATACATTAAAATCATGATAACATGTCACTAAGGAAAAATGTCAAGCAACACTGCAGTAACATATGCAAGGATAGAATTGACGGAGGAGCCACACACAGAGAGGAGAGTGGGCGGATGATATGGAGCCACACATAGAGAGGAGAGTGGGCGGATGATAAGAGGATGATATGGAGCCACACATAGAGAGGAGAGTGGGCGGATGATAAGAGGATGATATGGAGCCACACATAGAGAGGAGAGTGGGCGGATGATAAGAGGATGATATGGAGCCACACATAGAGAGGAGAGTGGGCGGATGATAAGAGGATGATATGGAGCCATGCATAGAGAGGAGAGTGGGCGGATGATAGGAGGATGATATGGAGCCATACATAGAGAGGAGAATGGGCGGATGATAAGAGGATGATATGGAGCCACACACAGAGAGGAGAGTGGGCGGATGATAAGAGGATGATATGGAGCCACACACAGAGAGAAGAGTGGGCGGATGATAGGAGGATGATATGAAGCCACACATAGAGAGGAGAGTGGGCGGATGATATGGAGCCACACATAGAGAGGAGTGGGCGGATGATAGGAGGATGATATGGAGCCACACATAGAGAGGAGAGTGGGCGGATGATATGGAGCCACACACAGAGAGGAGAGTGGGCGGATGATAGGAGGATGATATGGAGCCATACATAGAGAGGAGAGTGGGCGGATGATATGGAGCCACACACAGAGAGGAGAGTGGGCGGATGATAGGAGGATGATATGGAGCCATACATAGAGAGGAGAGTGGGCGGATGATATGGAGCCACACACAGAGAGGAGAGTGGGCGGATGATAGGAGGATGATATGGAGCCACACATAGAGATGAGAGTGGGCGGATGATAGGAGGATGATATGGAGCCACACACAGAGAGGAGAGTGGGCGGATAATAGGAGGATGATATGGAGCCATACATAGAGAGGAGAGTGGGCGGATGATAGGAGGATGATATGGAGCCATACATAGAGAGGAGAGTGGGCGGATGATAAGAGGATGATATGGAGCCACACACAGAGAGGAGAGTGGGCGGATGATAGGAGGATGATATGGAGCCATACATAGAGAGGAGAGTGGGCGGATGATATGGAGCCACACATAGAGAGGAGAGTGGGCGGATGATAAGAGATGATATGGAGCCACACACAGAGAGGAGAGTGGGCGGATGATATGGAGCCACACATAGAGAGGAGAGTGGGCGGATGATATGGAGCCACACACAGAGAGAAGAGTGGGCGGATGATAGGAGGATGATATGGAGCCACACATAGAGAGGAGAGTGGGCGGATGATATGGAGCCATACATAGAGAGGAGAGTGGGCGGATGATAGCAGGATGATGTGGAGCCACACACAGAGAGGAGAGTTGGCGGATGATAAGAGGATGATATGGAGCCACACATAGAGAGGAGAGTGGGCGGATGATAGGAGGATGATATGGAGCCACACATAGAGAGGTGAGTGGGCGGATGATAAGAGGATGATATGGAGCCACAAATAGAGAGGAGAGTGGGCGGATGATATGGAGCCACACATAGAGAGGAGAGTGGGCGGATGATATGGAGCCACACATAGAGAGGAGAATGGGCGGATGATAGGAGGATGATATGGAGCCACACATAGAGAGGAGAGTGGGCGGATGATATGGAGCCACACACAGAGAGGAGAGTGGGCGGATGATATGGAGCCACACATAGAGAGGAGAGTGGGCGGATGATATGGAGCCATGCATAGAGAGGAGAGTGGGCGGATGATGGGAGGATGATATGGAGCCACACACAGAGAGGAGAGTTGGCGGATGATAAGAGGATGATATGGAGCCACCCATAGAGAGGAGAGTGGGCGGATGATAGGAGGATGATATGGAGCCACACATAGAGAGGAGAGTGGGCGGATGATAAGTGGATGATATGGAGCCACACATAGAGAGGAGAGTGGGCGGATGATATGGAGGCACACATAGAGAGGAGAGTGGGAGGATGATATGGAGCCACACATAGAGAGGAGAATGGGCGGATGATAGGAGGATGAATGGAGCCACACATAGAGAGGAGAGTGGGCGGATGATAGGAGGATGATATGGAGCCACACACAGAGAGGAGAGTGGGCGGATCATAAGAGGATGATATGGAGCCACACATAGAGAGGAGAGTGGGCGGATGATAGGAGGATGATATGGAGCCACACACAGAGAGGAGAGTGGGCGGATGATATGGAGCCACACATAGAGAGGAGAGTGGGCGGATGATAGGAGGATGATATGGAGCCACACACAGAGAGGAGAGTGGGCGGATGATATGGAGCCACACATAGAGAGGAGAGTGGCGGATGATAGGAGGATGATATGGAGCCATACATAGAGAGGAGAGTGGGCGGATGATATGGAGCCATACATAGAGAGGAGAGTGGGCGGATGATAAGAGGATGATATGGAGCCACACATAGAGAGGAGAGTGGGCGGATGATAGGAGGATGATATGGAGCCACACATAGAGAGGAGAGTGGGCGGATGATAAGAGGATGATATGGAGCCATACATAGAGAGGAGAGTGGGCGGATGATAAGAGGATGATATGGAGCCAGGCATAGAGAGGAGAGTGGGCGGATGATAGGAGGATGATATGGAGCCACACATAGAGAGGAGAGTGGGCGGATGATAAGAGGATGATATGGAGCCATGCATAGAGAGGAGAGTGGGCGGATGATAGGAGGATGATATGGAGCCATACATAGAGAGGAGAGTGGGCGGATGATAAGAGGATGATATGGAGCCATGCATAGAGAGGAGAGTGGGCGGATGATAGGAGGATGATATGGAGCCACACATAGAGAGGAGAGTGGGCGGATGATAAGAGGATGACATGGAGCCACACATAGAGAGGAGAGTGGGCGGATGATAAGAGGATGATATGGAGCCATACATAGAGAGGAGAGTGGGCGGATGATAAGAGGATGATATGGAGCCACACACAGAGAGGAGAGTGGGCGGATGATAGGAGGATGATATGGAGCCACACAGAGAGGGGAGTGGGTGGATGATAAGAGGATGATATGGAGCCACACACAGAGAGGGGAGTGGGCGGATGATAAGAGGATGATATGGAGCCACACACAGAGAGGAGAGTGGGCGGATGATAGGAGGATGATATGGAGCCACACAGAGAGGGGAGTGGGTGGATGATAAGAGGATGATATGGAGCCACACACAGAGAGGGGAGTGGGCGGATGATAAGAGGATGATATCAAGAGGACACAGAGGGGAAGACAGAAAAGATGAATGGAATTCAGTTCAGTTCAGTTCCGTGGTTTATTCAATGTCTTTTCATCGCCAGATAATATTGGACACTTGTTAGAAAGAAAGAAAAAAAAAGCTTCACACTAAACTTATCTAGTACTTGCAAAGCCACATCTGATATGTGCATATTGACATAAGTGAAATACCCTAGTGTCACACAAAGTTGTGATCATTACAAGATTTTGCAACCTGTGACTGCGAAATAACCATGGCAATTTCAGCAACACATGAATCATATAAGACAGTGTTGACATTATCAAAGCTATTCATCTCAATACCTTTCTCCTGACAGAGCAAGGTCAACACTGAGCATTCAAACAAAAGATGACACACAGAAATGTTTTCTCTGCAGACACAAAATACCATGAGAATGTTTAGTGTTCCAAGTATTCAGCCTTACTTCATTAATTAATCTAACAATGTGCCTTGGACACAACGGTAAAGTAACCATGTTTTGACTAAAATTCTGCTTATGTATATG
>CM031604.1:100001677-100011677 GCA_018398815.1 Conus ventricosus
CTTAATGGTGTCACACAGGGGATACTGTAGGGTGTGCAATGGATCTTTTCCTTAATGGTGTCACACAGGGGATACTGTAGGGTGTGCAATGGATCTTTTCCTTAATGGTGTCACACAGGGGATACTGTAGGGTGTGCAATGGATCTTTTCCTTAATGGTGTCACACAGGGGATACTGTAGGGTGTGCAATGGATCTTTTCCTTAATGGTGTCACACAGGGGATACTGTAGGGTGTGCAATGGATCTTTTCCTTAATGGTGTCACACAGGGGATACTGTAGGGTGTGCAATGGATCTTTTCCTTAATGGTGTCACACAGGGGATACTGTAGGGTGTGCAATGGATCTTTTCCTTAATGGTGTCACACAGGGGATACTGTAGGGTGTGCAATGGATCTTTTCCTTAATGGTGTCACACAGGGGATACTGTAGGGTGTGCAATGGATCTTTTCCTTAATGGTGTCACACAGGGGATACTGTAGGGTGTGCAATGGATCTTTTCCTTAATGGTGTCACACAGGGGATACTGTAGGGTGTGCAATGGATCTTTTCCTTAATGGTGTCACACAGGGGATACTGTAGGGTGTGCAATGGATCTTTTCCTTAATGGTGTCACAGGTCTAGGTGTGCAGATTTCTTAATGTGTCCACGGGATACTGTAGGTGTGCAATGGATCTTTTCCTTAATGGTGTCACACAGGGGATACTGTAGGGTGTGCAATGGATCTTTTCCTTAATGGTGTCACACAGGGGATACTGTAGGGTGTGCAATGGATCTTTTCCTTAATGGTGTCACACAGGGGATACTGTAGGGTGTGCAATGGATCTTTTCCTTAATGGTGTCACACAGGGGATACTGTAGGGTGTGCAATGGATCTTTTCCTTAATGGTGTCACACAGGGGATACTGTAGGGTGTGCAATGGATCTTTTCCTTAATGGTGTCACACAGGGGATACTGTAGGGTGTGCAATGGATCTTTTCCTTAATGGTGTCACACAGGGGATACTGTAGGGTGTGCAATGGATCTTTTCCTTAATGGTGTCACACAGGGGATACTGTAGGGTGTGCAATGGATCTTTTCCTTAATGTAGTATGCTTAGTTTTTGAAAGTGTGAATTACCTTGACACCCCAGCCTCCTCCCTCTCCAACTCCCTAAAAGGAAGATGTTTGAATTACGTTGACACCCCAACCTCCTCTCTCTCCAACTCCCAGAAAGAAAGACACCCCAACCTCCTCCCTCTCCAACTCCCAGAAAGGAACACACCCCAACCTCCTCCCTCTCCAACTCCCAGAAAGGAACACACCCCAACCTCCTCCCTCTCCAACTCCCAGAAAGGAACACACCCCAACCTCCTCCCTCTCCAACTCCAGAAAGGAACACACCCCAACCTCCTCCCTCTCCAACTCCCAGAAAGGAAGACACCCAACCTCCTCCCTCTCCAACTCCCAGAAAGGAAGACACCCCAACCTCCTCCCTCTCCAACTCCCAGAAAGGAACACACCCCAACCTCCTCCCTCTCCAACTCCAGAAAGGAACACACCCCAACCTCCTCCCTCTCCAACTCCCAGAAAGGAAGACACCCCAACCTCCTCCCTCTCCAACTCCCAGAAAGGAAGACACCCCAACCTCCTCCCTCTCCAACTCCCAGAAAGGAAGATTTTTGCTGGTTTCTTGTGGCTTGTTTCTTTTCAAAGCACACGGGTTTTGTCTGGGGCCATGGTGTGGATTGTTCTTAGCATGGTAAGGGTTTTGTCTAGGGCCATGGTGTGGATTGTTCTTAGCATGGTCAGGGTTTGTCTGGGGCCATGGTGTGGATTGTTCTTAGCATGGTCAGGATTTGTCTGGGGCCATGGTGTGGATTGTTCTTAGCATGGTAAGGGTTCTGTCTGGGGCCATGGTGTGGATTGTTCTTAGCATGGTCATGTTTGTCTGGGGCCATGGTGTGGATTGTTCTTAGCATGGTCAGGTTTGTCTGGGGCCATGGTGTGGATTGTTCTTAGCATGGTCAGGGTTTGTCTGGGGCCATGGTGTGGATTGTTCTTAGCATGGTCAGGATTTGTCTGGGGCCATGGTGTGGATTGTTCTTAGCATGGTAAGGGTTCTGTCTGGGGCCATGGTGTGGATTATTCTTAGCATGGCCAGGGTTTGTCTGGGGCCATGGTGTGGATTGTTCTTAGCATGGTCAGGGTTTGTCTGGGGCCATAGCGTGGATTGTTCTTAGCATGGTCAGGTGTGTCTGGGGCCATGGTGTGGATTGTTCTTAGCATGGTTAGGTTTGTCTGGGGCCATGGTGTGGATTGTTCTTAGCATGGTAAGCGTTGTGTCTGGGGCCATGGTGTGGATTGTTCTCAGCATGGTGAGGGTTTTGTCTGGGGCCATGGTGTGGATTGTTCTTAGCATGGTAAGCGTTGTGTCTGGGGCCATGGTGTGGATTGTTCTTAGCATGGTAAGTGTTCTGTCTAGGGCCATGGTGTGGATTGTTCTCAGCATGGTAAGGGTTTTGTCTGGGGCCATGGTGTGAATTGTTCTCAGCATGGTGAGGGTTTTGTCTGGGGCCATGGTGTGGATTGTTCTCAGCATGGTAAGGGTTTTGTCTGGGGCCATGGTGTGGATTGTTTTTAGCATGGTAAGCGTTGTGTCTGGGGTCATGGTGTGGATTGTTCTCAGCATGGTGAGGGTTTTGTCTGGGGCCATGGTGTGGATTGTTCTTAGCATGGTAAGGGTTCTGTCTAGGGCCATGGTGTGGATTGTTCTCAGCATGGTAAGGGTTTTGTCTGGGGCCATGGTGTGAATTGTTCTCAGCATGGTAAGGATTTTGTCTGGGGCCATGGTGTGGATTGTTCTTAGCATGGTAAGGGTTTTTGTCTGGGACCATGGTGTGGATTGTTCTCAGCATGGTGAGGGTTTTGTCTGGGGCCATGGCGTGGATTGTTCTTAGCATGGTAAGGGTTCTGTCTGGGGCTATGGTGTGGATTGTTCTTAGCATGGTAAGGGACTTGTCTGGGGCCATGGTGTGGATTGTTTTTAGCATAGTAAGGGTTTGTCTGGGGCCATGGTGTGGATTGTTCTCAGCATGGTGAGGGTTTTTCTTGGCACAGTGAGAATGTTTCTTTCTATCCACCTGCCTAATTTTCCTCTGTGTGTCAGTCCAACGGTTAATACACGTTCTATCCACCTCCCTAGTTGTCCTCTGTGTTCCAGCCAACGGTTAATACACGTTCTATCCACCTCCCTAGTTGTCCTCTGTGTGCCAGCCAACGGTTAATACACGTTCTATCCACCTGCCTAGTTGTCCTCTGTGTGCCAGTCAACGGTTAATACACGAGGTGTAGCGTGTGCGGTTTAGTTTGCCGAGATATCTCATTTCTGTTTCTATGGAGGAAAAAAATGTCACAAAAATGTCGGCTGCCTTGTGACTTTTACATGCTTTAAGCGGAATTGTCGTCATTACCATTGTGCTGAAGTAGTCTCTAAGCTATTGTGTAACGCAAGAATGTCAGGAATGTCAGTTTTTATGGTCAGAGCAGGTTCGCTTCCATTGATTACAGCTCTCCCCTTTTTGTTGTCTTGCACTGTGTCTCTTTAATCTCACCCTCCACCCCTACTCACAATCCACCCTTTCTCTCTCGCTCTCTGCCACCTGGTCGCTGTCTGAAGGCGACAGGAAAGTGCTCGACGTTCCGTCTGTGTGTGTGTGTGTGTGTGTGTGTGTGTGTGTGTGTGTGTGTGTGTGTGTGTGTGTGTGTGTGTGTGTGTGTGTGTGTGTGTGTGTGTGTGTGTGTGTGTCTGTCTGTCTGTCTGTCTGTCTGTCTGTCTGTCTGTCACAGTCTCCTTGTGTTAGTCTGCCTGTTTATCAGAGGTCTATCAACGAAAATAAAAAGTCGTTCTTTCTTTCTTTCTTTTTTATTTCTTTCTTACTTCTCTCTTGCACTAGTGACTACAACACGTGTCCTTCTGTGCTGCACCAGTGACTACAACACGTGTCCTTCTGTGCTGTACCAGTGACTACAACACGTGTCCTTCTGTGCTGTACCAGTGACTACAACACGTGTCCTTCTGTGCTGTACCAGTGACTACAACACGTGTCCTTCTGTGCTGTACCAGTGACTACAACACGTGTCCTTCTGTGCTGCACCAGTGACTACAACACGTGTCCTTCTGTGCTGTACCAGTGACTACAACACGTGTCCTTCTGTGCTGTACCAGTGACTACAACACGTGTCCTGTGCTGTACCAGTGACTACAACACGTGTCCTTCTGTGCTGTACCAGTGACTACAACACGTGTCCTTCTGTGCTGTACCAGTGACTACAACACGTGTCCTTCTGTGCTGCACCAGTGACTACAACACGTGTCCTTCTGTGCTGTACCAGTGACTACAACACGTGTCCTTCTGTGCTGTACCAGTGACTACAACACGTGTCCTGTGCTACACCAGTGACTACAACACGTGTCCTTCTGTGCTGTACCAGTGACTACAAAACGTGTCCTGTGCTGTACCAGTGACTACAACACGTGTCCTTCTGTGCTGTACCAGTGACTACAACACGTGTCCTTCTGTGCTGTACCAGTGACTACAACACGTGTCCTTCTGTGCTGTACCAGTGACTACAACACGTGTCCTTCTGTGCTGCACCAGTGACTACAACACGTGTTCTTCTGTGCTGCACCAGTGACTACAACACGTGTCCTTCTGTGCTGTACCAGTGACTACAACACGTGTCCTTCTGTGCTGTACCAGTGACTACAACACGTGTCCTTCTGTGCTGTACCAGTGACTACAACACGTGTCCTTCTGTGCTGACCAGTGACTACAACACGTGTCCTTCTGTGCTGCACCAGTGACTACAACACGTGTTCTTCTGTGCTGCACCAGTGACTACAACACGTGTCCTGTGCTACACCAGTGACTACAACACGTGTCCTGTGCTACACCAGTGACTACAACATGTGTCCTTCTGTGCTGTACCAGTGACTACAACACGTGTCCTGTGCTACACCAGTGACTACAACACGTGTCCTGTGCTGTACCAGTGACTACAACATGTGTCCTTCTGTGCTGTACCAGTGACTACAGCACGTGACCTGTGCTACACCAGTGACTACAACATGTGTCCTTCTGTGCTGTACCAGTGACTACAACATGTGTCCTTCTGTGCTGTACCAGTGACTACAACACGTGTCCTTCTGTGCTGTACCAGTGACTACAACACGTGTCCTTCGGTGCTGTACCAGTGACTACAACACGTGTCCTGTGCTACACCAGTGACTACAACACGTGTCCTTCTGTGCTGCACCAGTGACTACAACACGTGTCCTTCTGTGCTGTATCAGTGACTACAACACGTGTCCTGTGCTGTACCAGTGACTACAACACGTGTCCTTCTGTGCTACACCAGTGACTATAACACGTGTCCTTCTGTGCTGCACCAGTGACTACAACACGTGTCCTGTGCTGTACCAGTGACTACAACACGTGTCCTGTGCTACACCACTGACTACAACACGTGTCCTTCTGTGCTGTACCAGTGACTACAACACGTGTCCTTCTGTCTTACACCAGTGACTACAACACGTGTCCTTCTGTGCTGTACCAGTGACTACAACACGTGTCCTGTGCTACACCAGTGACTACAACACGTGTCCTTCTCTGCTGTACCAGTGACTACAACACGTGTCCTGTGCTACACCAGTGACTACTAACACGTGTCCTGTGCTGTACCAGTGACCACAACACGTGTCCTTTTGTGCTGTACCAGTGACTACAACACGTGTCCTTCTGTGCTGTACCAGTGACTACACGACGTGTCCTTCTGTGCTGTACCAGTGACTACAACACGTGTCCTTCTGTGTTGTACCAGTGACTACAACATGTGTCCTGTGCTGCACCAGTGACTACAACACGTGTCCTTCTGTGCTGTACCAGTGACTACAACACGTGTCCTGTGCTTCACCAGTGACTACAACACGTGTCCTTCTGTGCTGCACCAGTGTCTACAACACGTGTCCTTCTGTGCTATACCAGTGACTACAACACGTGTCCTTCTGTGCTGTACCAGTGACTACAACACGTGTCCTTCTGTGCTGTATCAGTGACTACAACACGTGTCCTTCTGTGCTACACCAGTGACTACAACACGTGTCCTTCTGTGATGTACCAGTGACTACAACACGTGTCCTGTGCTGCACCAGTGACTACAACACGTGTCCTGTGTTGTACCAGTGACTACAACACGTGTCCTTCTGTGCTGTACCAGTGACTACAACACGTGTCCTTCTGTGCTGTACCAGTGACTACAACACGTGTCCTTCTGTGCTGTACCAGTGAGTACAACACGTGTTCTGTGCTGCACCAGTGACTACAACACGTGTCCTTCTCTGCTGTACCAGTGACTACAACACGTGTCCTTCTGTGCTGTACCAGTGACTACAACACGTGTCCTTCTGTGCTGTACCAGTGACTGCAACACGTGTCCTTCTGTGCTGCACCAGTGACTACAACATGTGTCCTGTGCTGTACCAGTGACTACAACACGTGATCTGTGCTACACCAGTGACTACAACACGTGTACTTCTGTGCTGTACCAGTGACTACAACACGTGTCCTGTGCTGTACCAGTGACTACAGCACGTGTCCTTCTGTGCTGTACCAGTGACTACAACACGTGTCCTTCTGTGCTACACCACTGACTACAGCACGTGTCCTTCTGTGCTGTACCAGTGACTACAACACGTGTCCTTCTGTGCTGTACCAGTGACTACAACACGTGTCCTGTGCTACACCAGTGACTACAACACGTGTCCTTCTGTGCTGTACCAGTGACTACAACACGTGTCCTGTGCTACACCAGTGACTACAACACGTGTCCTTCTGTGCTGTACCAGTGACTACAACACGTGTCCTTCTGTGCTGCACCAGTGACTACAACATGTGTCCTGTGCTGTACCAGTGACTACAACACGTGTCCTGTGCTGCACCAGTGACTACAACACGTGTCCTTCTGTGCTGCACCAGTGACTACAACACGTGTCCTTCTGTGCTGTACCAGTGACTACAACACGTGTCCTTCTGTGCTGTACCAGTGACTACAACACGTGTCCTTCTGTGCTGTACCAGTGACTACAACACGTGTCCTTCTGTGCTGTACCAGTGACTACAACACGTGTCCTTCTGTGCTGCACCAGTGACTACAACATGTGTCCTGTGCTGTACCAGTGACTACAACACGTGTCCTGTGCTACACCAGTGACTACAACACGTGTCCTTCTGTGCTGCACCAGTGACTACAACACGTGTCCTTCTGTGCTGTACCAGTGACTACAACATGTGTCCTGTGCTGTACCAGTGACTACAACACGTGTCCTTCTGTGCTGCACCAGTGACTACAACACGTGTCCTGTGCTGCACCAGTGACTACAACACGTGTCCTTCTGTGCTGCACCAGTGACTACAAACATGTGTCCTGTGCTACACCAGTGACTACAACACATGTCCTTCTGTGCTGTCCCAGTGACTACAACATGTATCTTTCTGTGCTACACCAGTGACAAGACGTGTCCTTCTCTGCTGCACTAGTGACTACAACGCGTGGTCTTCTGTGCTGCACCAGTGACTACAACACGTGGTCTTCTGTGCTGCACCAGTGATTACAACACGTGGTCGTCTGTGCTGCACCAGTGACTACAACACGTGGTCTTCTGTGCTGAAACCAGTGACTACAACACGTGTCCTGTGCCGCGCCAGTAACTTATTCCCCTGACTTTCCTGTCTGTTGGAACAATCCTTGAAAATCCCTGACCTTCCCGTCTGTATGAACAATCCTTGATAGTCCCCTGACCTTCCCTGTCTGTAGGTACAATCCTTATTAGTCCCTGACCTTCCCGTCTGTAGGAACAATCCTTGTTAGTCCCCTGACCTTCCTGTATGTAGGAACAATCCTTGATAGTCCCCTGACCGTCCCGTCTGTATTAACAATCCGTGATAGTCCCCTGACCTTTCCTGTCTGTAGGAACAATCCTTATTAGTCCCTGACCTTCCCGTCTGTAGTAACAATCCTTATAAGTCTCCTGACCTGCCCGTCTGTAGGAACAATCCTTATTAGTCCCCTGACCTTCCCGTCTGTAGGAACAATCCTTGTTAGTCCCTGACCTCCCTGTCTGTAGGAACAATCCTTGATAGTCCCCTGACCTCCCTGTCTGTAGGAACAATCCTTGATGTTACCTGACCTGCCTGTCTGTATGAACAATCCTTGATAGTCCTCTGACCTTCCCGTCTGTAGGAACAATCCTTGATAGTCCCCTGACCTTCCTGTCTGTAGGAACAGTCCTTGTTAGTCCCTGACCTTCCTGTCTGTAGGAACAATCCTTATTAGTCCCCTGATTTTCCTGTCTGTAGGAACAATCCTTGATAGTCCCTTGACCTTCCAGTCTGTAGGAACAATCCTTGATAGTCCCCTGACCTTTCCGTCTGTAGGAACAATCCTTGATAGTCCCCTGACCTTCCTGTCTGGAGGAACAATCCGTGATAGTCCCCTGAACTTCCATGTCTGTAGGAACAATCCTTGTTAGTCCCCTGACCTTCCTGTCTGTATGAACAATCCTTGATTGTCCCCTGACATTCCAGTCTGTAGGAACAATCCTTGACGGTCCCTGACCTTCCTGTCTGTAGGAACAATCCTTGACAGTCCCCTGCCCTGCCTGTCTGTAGGAACAATCCTTGATAGTCCCCTGACCTTCCCGTCTGTAGGAACAATCCTTGTTAGTCCCTGACCTTCCTGTCTGTATAAACAATCCGTGATAGTCCCCTGAACTTCCATGTCTGTAGGAACAATCCTTGTTAGTCCCCTGACCTTCCTGTCTGTATGAACAATCCTTGATTGTCCCCTGACATTCCAGTCTGTAGGAACAATCCTTGACGGTCCCCTGACCTTCCTGTCTGTAGGAACAATCCTTGACAGTCCCCTGCCCTGCCTGTCTGTAGGAACAATCCTTGATAGTCCCCTGACCTTGCCGTCTGTAGGAACAATCCCTGTTAGTCCCTGACTTTTCCGTCTGTAAGAACAATCCTTGTTAGTCCTCTGACCTTCCCGTCTGTAGGAACAATCCTTGATAGTCCCCTGACCTTCCCGTCTGTAGGAACAAGCCTTGTTAGTCCCTGACCTTCCCGTCTGTAGGAACAATCCTTGGTAGTCACTTGACCTTCCCGTCTGGAGGAACAATCCTTGTTAGTCCCTGACCTCCCTGTCTGTAGGAACAATCCTTGTTGGTCTCCTGACCTTCCCGTCTGTACGAACAATCCTTGATAGTCCCCTGACCTTCCCGTCTGTTGAAACAATCCTTGTTTGTCCTCCCTGACCTTCCCGTCTGTAGGAACAATCATTGTTTGTCCCTGACATTCCGTCTGTAGGAACAATCCTAGATAGTCCCTGACCTTTCCGTCTGTAGGAACAATCCTTGATAGTCCCTGACCTTTCCGTCTGCAGGAACAATCCTTGATAGTCCCTGATTTTCCTGTCTGTAGGAACAATCCTTGTTAGTTCCTGACCTTCCCGTATGTAGGAAGAATCCTTGTTAGTCCCTGACCTCCTTGTATGTAGGAACAATCCTTGTTTGTTCCCCCCCCCCTGACCTTCCGTCTGTAGGAACAATCCTTGTTAGTCCCTGACCTCCTTGTCTGTAGGAACAATCCTTGTTAGTCCCTGACCTCCCTGTCTGTAGGAACAATCCTTGTTTGTCCCCTGACCTTCCCGTCTGTACGAACAATCCTTGATAGTCCCCTGACCTTCCCGTCTGTAGGAACAATCCTTGTTTGTCCTCCCTGACCTTCCCGTCTGTAGGAGCAATCCTTGATAGTCCCTGACCTTCCCGTCTGTAGGAACAATCTTTGATAGTCCCCTGACCTTTCCGTCTGTAGGAACAATCCTTGATAGTCCCCTGACCATTCCGTCTGTAGGAACAATCCTTGATAGTCCCTGACCTTTCCGTCTGTAGGAACAAGCCT
>CM031604.1:100016677-100064318 GCA_018398815.1 Conus ventricosus
TGCATCCAGACATACACACACGCTCTCTCTCTCTCTCTCTCTCTCTCTCTCTCTCTCTCTCTCTCTCTCTCTCTCTCTCACACACACACACACACACACACACACACACACACACACACACACACACACACACACACACAACACGCGCGCGCGCGCGCGCGCGCGCGCGCACATACGCACGCAGGCACACGCACACGCTTTCGCACTTAGGCACGCACGTATGCACGCACACATACGTGTTTGTATGCCAGGGGAAGTGCACCTGAACGTTTAAAGACTAAACGAAGTGTAATCAAAGGATTAACTTGACGTTCTGATCGTACTTTGCCATTGAAATCCTAACCTGTTCATTCATTGCCATTGAAATCCTAACCTGTTCATTCATTGCCATTGAAATCCTAATCTGTTCATTCAGTTCATCTAACCTGACGTTCTAATCGTACTTTGCCATTGAAATCTTCACCGTTTTATTCAGTTAATCTAACCTGACGTTCTAATTGTACTTTGCCATTGAAATTCTAACCTGTTCATTCAGTTAATCTAACCTGACATTCTAATCGTACTTTATCATTGAAATCTTCACCTTTTTATTCAGTTAATCTAACTTGACGTTCTAATTGTACTTTGCCATTGAAATCTTCACCGTTTTATTCAGTTAATCTAACCTGACGTTCTAATTGTACTTTATTATTGAAATCTTCACCGTTTTATTCAGTTAATCTAACCTGACGTTCCAATCGTACTTTGCCATTGAAATCTTCATTTTTTTTATTCAGTTAATCTAACCTGACGTTCTAATCGTACTTTGCCATTGAAATCTTCACCTTTTTATTCAGTTAATCTAACCTGACGTTCTAATCGTACTTTGCCATTGAAATCTTCACCGTTTTATTCAGTTAATCTAACCTGACGTTCTAATTGTACTTTGCCATTGAAATCTTCACCTTTTTATTCAGTTAATCTAACCTGACATTCTAATCGTACTTTATTATTGAAATCTTCACCGTTTTATTCAGTTAATCTAACCTGACGTTCTAATTGTATTTTGCCATTGAAATCTTCACCTTTTTATTCAGTTAATCTAACCTGACATTCTAATCGTACTTTATTATTGAAATCTTCACCGTTTTATTCAGTTAATCTAACCTGACGTTCTAATCGTACTTTGCCATTGACCTTTGGCCTGAGTGGATGTTGCATGGATCATTGATCCAGAAGACGTTGGTGACAAACTGTATGTTCGGCGACCATCATGTTGGCTTTTCTCAATGTTCTTTGTCAGTGACGGCCTGCCCAACTACAGGCCTTATGTTCTTTGTCAGTCACTGCTGCCCAATTACACACCTTATGTTCTTTGTCAGTGACTGCCTGCCAAACTACAGACCTTATGTTCTTTGTCAGTGACTGCCTGCCAAACTACAGACCTTATGTTCTTTGTCAGTGACTGTCTGCCAAACCACAGACCTTATTTCAGCCCACTGCAGACAGAGGACTTCTCGGATTACTTTACGGAATTGGCTGAATCGGTATTGTCTGGTATTGTCCGGCTATTGTCCGGGTATTGTCAAGGTATTGTCCGGGTATTTTCAGGGTATTGTCAGTCGGATTCACCTTTTATCGTTGCCTGTCGGGAAAATGGCGTTCTTACGATCAGAATAGGAAAACAGCGCTCTTTTTTACATTGGCAAGATGGCTTCCTGGATGGAGCCTTTCTCTGCCCCTCGGTCTGTCTGAGAGACGTCATTGGAAATGAAGGTGTTGAGGGGGAGGGGGGCTCCTTGAAAAGGGGAACGTGAAACAGTGGGCTTCAATGTTATCAGAGTGAGAGCGCTGGGGCACATTCGCCATTTCCGTGTGTCTGTAGGTCGTGTTGGCTGAACGTGCTGCAGCTAGGGTGGATATTTTGTTTTAATCGAGGGATCTCCAATGCGATGGCCAGACGTTCTCTCTTTCTGTCTCTCTGTCTCTGTCTCAACTGTCTCTGTCTCTGTGTCTCTGTTTTTCTGTCTGTCTGTCTGTCTGTCTGTCTGTCTGTCTGTCTGTCTGTCTGTCTCTCTCTCTCTCTCTCTCTCTCTCTCTCTCTCTCTCTCTCTCTCTCTCTCTCTCTCTCTCTCTTACACACACACACACACACACACACACACACACACACACACACACACACACACACACACACACACACACACACACACACACACACACACACACACACACACACATGCACACATGTGAAAAACAGCAAATTTGAAAATCGTTCTCTATTTTACAACACAGCCAGAAAGGTGTCCCGGATAGATGTACACTCCTTTAGTTATTTGACTGTATTCCACCAGAACAGTACTGTAAATACAATTGTTATCGTGCAGTAACGAAAACACGATGATACGTCCGGTAAAATTTTAACCACAAGCAATAAATACCAGAAAAGAATAGCAAGTAATATCATTAATGATGACGATCAAGCCCAGATGTAATTCCTACGACGATCCGCTGCTGTGTAAATTAATGCACTCACGCATGCGCCTGTGTGTGTGTGTGTGTGTGTGTGTGTGTGTGTGTGTGTGTGTGTGTGTGTGTGTGTGTGTGTGTGTGTGTGTGTGTGTGTGTGTGTGTGTGTGTGTGTGTGTGTTTTGTCTGTCTGTCTGTCTGTCTGTCTGTCTGTCTGTAAGGGGCTGAAGTCTGCGTATTGTATAAAGAGATAAATTACTGAAACTCAATAAGCGGACGTTTTTTCCCTGTTAATAAACGCCAGTTTAATGACTTAGATTACGTAGAAATGATCATGTGATCTATGTAACTTCTTTTTGTGAGCGTAAGATATGTAATGTCGTGAGATATGTCATGTGCGATATTAGTGTCAGATGGGGACAGATGATGGCAAGTGAGATCAGATGGAGACAGATGAAGGCAAGTGAAGGCAGATGGAGACAGATAAAAGCAAGTGAAGGCAGATGGGGACAGATGAAGGCAAGTGAAGGCAGATGGAGACAGATAAAAGCAAGTGAAGGCAGATGGGGACAGATGAAGGCAAGTGAAGGCAGATGGAGACAGATAAAGGCAAGTGAAGGCAGATGGAGAGAGGTGAAGGCAATATAGGGCAGATGGAGACAGATGAAAGCAAGTGATGGCAGATGGAGATAGATGAAGGCAATTTAGGGCAGATGGAGACAGATGAAGGCAAGTGATGGCAGATGGAGACAGATGAAGGCAATTTAGGGCAGATGGAGACAGATGAAGGCAAGTGATGGCAGATGGAGACATATGAAGGCAATATAGGGCAAATGGAGACAGATGAAAGCAAGTGAAGGCCGATGGAGACAGATGAAAACAAGTGAAGGCAGATGGAGACAGATGAAGGCAAGTGAAGGCAGATGGAGACAAACGAAGGCAAGTGATGGCAGATGGAGACAGATGAAGGCAATATAGGGCAGATGGAGACAGATGAAGGCAAGTGAAGGCAGATAGAGACAGACGAAGGCAATTTAGGGCAGATGGAGACAGATTGAGGCAAGTGAATGCAGATGGAGACAGATGAAGGCAGGGGAGCGCAGATGGAAACAAATGAAAGCGATTGTCACGAGTTTGTCACGAGGCCTACGACGTTCGACCCACCTAGGGTGGCGGAATTACTTATTTGTTTATTGTCGTTGCTGTTGTCGTGTATCCGTCCCTTAGGGTGGCTTGTGGTGCAGTTGCACCTTGGTGTGTTCAGCTCAACTTCGGTTTGCTTTCTCTCTCTCTCTCTCTAATTCCACCGCCCGTGCTATTCATCCTGCAAGTTCACGGGTGGCCGGTACCTTTCTCTCGAACTTTCTGTCTATCGGCCTCTCGCCTGTCTTTTTACCTGTCGCACGTGCTTCGTTTCTTTTAGTTTGAAGTATGCTCAATCTGTGACGCAGCATGGCATGTTGGCCGCCATTGCTGAGGGAGGTTAGCTCTTCACTCGAGCGGAAGATGTCTCTGGGGGCGCCTGCTCCAGTCCTGGTTCTTTACCTTATCGTCGAGAGTACAGTCAGTACTTTCAATTCCTGCAGTCGGCCTGTAGGAGAGGGACATCATTTCTTCTGTTTCCGCATCTTCGCCTCTGTCCTCTCGACTGGACAGAGGGTAGAGAGAGTCCTTTGACCCGCCTCTTCGGGGTCACCCACGGGTAGCTGGTAAGCATCAGTTTCGTGGTCTGTTTGTTTTGATTTGTTGTTGTTAGCCGGCTTAGTCTTCACTTTTGCGCAATTTTTCTTTTGTTTTCGAAATTGTAAGAGAAATATTGTGTGAGACCTTTTCTCTGGTTAATTCCATCTTTAACCTGGCCATTCTAAATTATTTCCAAAATTCTTTCTCCTGTTTATGTATCTGGTGATGCGGTAGTCGGTGGGGAAGGGAGAGAACCTGGTGATTCAGGGTTGGAACTTGCTTGGTCTCGCTCGTCCGCCCCTGTCACATTCGCCGGACTTTTATCCTTCGGCCACCGTCTGTTCGTGTGTGCAAGGAGAACGAGTTTTATGTTCACGAGCGTGCGTACGCATGATTTGTCGTTCGGATGCGTGGTTGAAGATTTGTGTTATTTTGAAATGTGTTTATAAATGTGACAGTTATGCCATTGAATTATTATTTGCAAATGTGGTGGCAGTTGTTAAGCGATAGTCGCTGTGTTGATTTATTTCCTAAGGAAGGAAACGTTAAGCGTGAGTGAGAGAAGGGTGAAGATGATTCATATTTGTTTTATAACCTGTTGATTTAATGCAGTCTTTTACCTGCATCGTGTGAGAAGACTTGATTCAATGGGTGTACTGTGTGCGTTTAATACATTTCCCCTCGCCCATCATGCGAGTGGCTGATAAGACTTGACAGCAATGGTCAGACGGTACTGACGGCAGGGTTACAGTACCCTTCTTTCCTTCCTCCTTCCTTCTTCTTTTCCTCCTCTCCGACTCTCCTCCCAGCTACGTCCTTCCCCCTCCCGGGGGCTTCACCTGGAGCACGAACTGGATGGTGCCACGTGCTGGTCGAGGCCACGTTCTGGCTGAGACCACGGACGAGATGGTGCCACGCGCTGGTCGAGGCCACGCCTTGGTCGGGACCGTGGACTGCTAGGGGAGCCCGCCGTCTCGACTGGCCGGCCTGGACCCCCGTCCAGGACCTCCAGTAACAGCTACGTCCCCCCCCCCCCCCCCCCCCCCCGGGACACGCTCTTCACTGTCCGCTTGGGAGTCGAGGGTGTCGGCTTTGGGCGACTCCTGCGAGAACCAGCCCGGCTCGGAGCACCTAGTGCGACAGGGTGCTCCCTGCGGACTTGACAGGGGCAGGGATGTGGACGCACTCCATGGTGTGAGAAAGGATTGATACTGGGAATATTCCTTTATAATTGTGTATATGTCATATGTGCTGGAATGCTGTAATTGTGATTGTGTACGTCGTATGGTGAAATATTTATTTATAATCGTGCATGTTGTGGGTGTGGGAGTGCTTGATTGCGATTGTACATGTTGTGTGCGTTGGAGTGCTTGATCGTGATTGTGCATGTTGTGTGCGTTGGAGTGCTTGATCGTGATTGTGCATGTTGTGTGCGTTGGAGTGCTTTATTGTGATCGTGCATGGTGCGTTGTGTTGGAATGTTTATTTTGCTGGTGTGAATAAACGGGGTGTTGTATCGTAATCTTTATTGTGTGGTCTCTTGCGGAGCGTGTGAGGTCAGTGACTCCCTTCACTCCCACCTAGACCGATCCTGTCAGGGCAGACCTCCAGGGGTCGGTCGTGACAATTGTGGGGGCTCGTCCGGGATGTGAAGGGCTCTGGCTGTCTCTCTCTCGTTTCGCAGAGTACCTGTTTAGTGTTGTCTGTTTTGTATATGTTTAGTCAGTTCGTCGTGTTTGTTCGTGGGTGGTTGGCTGGGTGACTCTAGAGTGAAGGGAGTCTTTTTGGTGGCCTGAGGGAACATCCGGCGTGACTCGGGGGTCGAGGTGAGACCAGGAGGAGTCGACCGCTTCCGGACCTCCTTCCGCCGGGTACCTCACGCAGGTACGGCCGTAAGTCTTGCCCTTCTGTTGCCGCTCAGTCTTCCATTCCTGTTTTGTATTTAGCCAATTCTTGTTTTTTTTTTTCTCTACCGGGTTGTTGAGTACAGGGGGGTGTATCGGACGCTAGTGTTTTTTTTTTTTCCTCTCTCCGGATCCCGTCTGCTAGGTTTTTGTTTTGTTTTTTTTTCCGGCCAGCCCCACCGCACTGTTGCTCGTGCTGTAGAGCGCGGTGTTGCCAGAGTGGGGGCAGCCAGACATAGTTTTTGTTTCGTTTTTTTTTCGGTGAGCCCCACCGCACTGTTGCTCGTGCTGTAGAGCGCGGTGTTGCCAGAGTGGGAGCAGCCGGAACTTGTCCGCACACACGCACACACACACATACACACTATACACATGCCCCTAAAATATTTTTTTTTTTTTCTCTAGTGGAATTGTTTTTCCCCTGTATTTGGAAAACTGTAGGATATTGTTGTCATGGCGACGTCCGGCGCTGGTGGTGTGGCGACGCGTGCGTCGAAGAAGAAGGGTATTCAAAATGTTACTGTAGTCCCTACTATTAGTACCAGTACTTCGACTACGGTAACTTCTACTATTCCAGTGCTGTAGCAGGTAGTCCAGTGAGTACTTTTACTACCTCTTCGCTGGGGGGTCTCCCTGTCGAGACCCCGACTGGCACTTCCGCTCGGAAGCGTCAGAGTATAGCGAAGCAACTGTGGGCTTCTGTTGAGTCACAGAGACCGAAACCTTCTCCTCTCCAGGCTTCCCCTCGTAAGGGGCATGCCCCAGAAGACTTTCCTTATGGGAAAGTCGAGACCCAAGGGACGGGTCAGACGGATCATCCTCCCGTGTCGGGAGTGGTGAACCCCGCTCAGGATATCACCTCTGTCCTTATGTTTCTGGAGCGACAGCGACGGGAGGATGAGGCCCAACGTAGGGAAGAGGCCGCTAGGCAGGAAGCTCTGCGTAGGGAAGAGCGTAGAGAGGAGGCCGCTAGGCAGGAAGCTCTGCGTAGGGAAGAGCGTAGAGAGGAGGCCGCTAGACAGGAGGCTCTGCGCAGAGAGGAGACTGACAGACAGGAGATTATGCATAGGGAAGAGGCTATGCTGCGCAGAGAAGAGGCTGCCGACAGGAGGCCCTTCGTAAGGAAGAAGCTGCTAGACAAGAGGCTCAGCGTAGGGAGGAGGCTGCTCAGCGTAGAGAGGAGGCTGCCCTCCGTCGGGAAGAGTTGGATCAACGTAGAGAGGAGGCTGCCAGACAGGAGGCTCTGCGTAGGGAGGAGATGGAACAACTTCTTTCGCGGCCTCCCGCTTCTGTAAACCAGGGGGTTAATCACCAGGCAGGTGATAGAGTTAGAGGCCCAAAGTTAAAGCTTCCAGAGTTCAGACCTAGTGAGGACATTGACATGTTCTTAGAGCATTTTGACAAGGTTGCTTGTTCATACCAATTGTCTGAGGAACAAAAGGCTATGCACCTTTTTTCTGGATTATCTGGTGCTGCAAGGGAGTGTGTGCTCACTCTAAATGAAGGCGCGTCTTATGCAGACATGCAGTTGGCTCTGCGTAAGCGTTTCCACCTTACCCAGAGACCTACAGGAGGAAGTTTTAGGTCCATGAAGAAGAATAATGATGAGACCTTCGTGCAGTTTGGTGATAGGCTGCGCAAGACGCTAGGGTACTGGCGTCAGTTAGCTAAGTTGGAGCTGGAGGATCTGATCCTCATTGAACAGCTCACCAACACTGTGTCCCCAGAGTTGAGGATCCGGATAGGCGAGACAGCACCTCAGGATTTCGCGGCTGCGATTCACACCGCTGAGGTGTTTGCTGAAGCTCGCAGGGCTTATGGGCATCGCCCAGATACGGAGAGGAAGCCCTCCACAGGATTTAGTAGCAATAAGTCGCCGACAACTGCTAACGGGGTGAACAAGGCAGGCAGTTCATCGGGGATCTCAGCACCCCGATTTTGTTTTCTTTGTGGTCGTCCCGGCCACATTAGGAAAGATTGCCCTAGAGCCGCTGGTAGTCATGGGGCTAGTCCTTTCCAACATCCTCGTGCCTCGGCTAACGTGGGTTCCGTCCCAGCTTCTAGTGGTTCAGAGTGCCCAGTGTTTCTCTCTGTTGTTGGTTCCTCCTTGGTCGACACCATCAGGGATTCGGGAGCATCAACACTCTTTGTGGATAAGGATTTAGTTTCCCCTAAGGCCCGGCGGGGCGCCAGTTACGATGTGTGCGGGCTGGAGGCTGGTTTTACCTCCACCCGTCCTTCTGTACTTATTTCTATCTCCACCCCCTACTTCTGTGGCGAAGTATGGGCCATCGCGGTGGAGCGACCTCTGTATTCCCTTATCATAGGGAATACTATCACCTTCGCAGACGGACGCAGTCAGTCCGTGTCTACGGATTTGCCCATACAGGCGTGTGTGGGAGTCACCACACGCGCCAAAGCTAAGAAGCAGGAACAGGAATTGCGTCCCGTTCTTCAGCCGATCTCTGACGAGGTTCTGGCAAGGGCCGATCCTGCTAGCATTATCCGTCTTCAGGCCAGGGACTTGGATGTCCAACGCCTACGACAACTTGTGGATCGTCCTGCTCAGTCGGCCCGACACGCCAAGGTGAGCTTCAAGCTCCACAAGGGGATCCTCTTTAGGGTTTCCACTCAGGCAGATCGTGTGGCCAAACAGCTTGTTGTTCCCCAAAGCTTGAGAGAGTCTGTTCTCCGGCAGGCCCACGATTCCCCCATGGCGGGTCATATGGGCTCCAAGCGGACTCTCGAGCGAGTAAGACAAGACTTCTTTTGGCCAGGGATGAACTCACAGGTTAGGCAGTACTGCCGCAGTTGCGATGTCTGCCAACGGACAACGCCTAAGGGTCGCTTGAAGCGTGTTCCCTAGGGTCAGTGCCACGGGTTGGGGAGGCATTCAGCAAGGTTGGGGTCGACCTGGTGGGACCCATTAATCCTCCATTCGATCGCGGTCACCGCTACACTTCGGTAATGGTAGAATCTGCGAGTCGATACCCAGAGGCTGTCCCGCTTAGGACTATCGATGCCCCTACTGTTGCTGAATCTCTCAGGCAGATTTGGACACGCACTGGCGTGCCCAAGAAGAAGTACGGCCGGAAGTTTGTACTGGAGAGCGATCATCATCCTCTCCAGTGCTGGACTGGATCCGGCCAGTCAGTCATCGACTCATGAGTTGGGCAGTGGAGTGCAGAGTCATGCGTTCACTTTCCGTCATATCAAGGGTTCCTGTAATACGGATGCTGACTATCTTAGCCGAGCTCCGTAGTTAGCATATTGGAAAATCAGTCAGAGGGACACCTCCCCTCAACCAGGGTTATATCCCTTTTTGGTCTCTGTATCAGGTGTAGTGACAGTTGTCACTTCAGTGAGGTTAACGGTAGTGAATCACCAATGGTTCGGATTGTTACTTTCATAGTTGGAAGGTTTGCTTAGTTGTTTGATAAATGTAGTATTATGTATTTCCCCGTGTGATTCTATCGTGGAATGTTTGTATTGGATTCATCGTACTCTGTCGATCACAGAGAGTTGGGTTCGGTCCCATTGTTGTGAAGTTGCACATGCGACAAGGTTCAAAGGAGCACTGTATCTCAGAGAAACAGATGCTTTTAGAAGGGGGGTTTGTCACGAGTTTGTCACGAGGCCTACGACGTTCGACCCACCTAGGGTGGCGGAATTACTTATTTGTTTATTGTCGTTGCTGTTGTCGTGTATCCGTCCCTTAGGGTGGCTTGTGGTGCAGTTGCACCTTGGTGTGGTTTCAGCTCAACTTCGGTTTGCTTTCTCTCTCTCTCTCTCTCTAATTCCACGCCCGTGCTATTCATCCTGCAAGTTCACGGGTGGCCGGTACCTTTCTCTCGAACTTTCTGTCTATCGGCCTCTCGCCTGTCTTTTTACCTGTCGCACGTGCTTCGTTTCTTTTAGTTTGAAGTATGCTCAATCTGTGACGCAGCATGGCATGTTGGCCGCCATTGCTGAGGGAGGTTAGCTCTTCACTCGAGCGGAAGATGTCTCTGGGGGCGCCTGCTCCAGTCCTGGTTCTTTACCTTATCGTCGAGAGTACAGTCAGTACTTTCAATTCCTGCAGTCGGCCTGTAGGAGAGGGACATCATTTCTTCTGTTTCCGCATCTTCGCCTCTGTCCTCTCGACTGGACAGAGGGTAGAGAGAGTCCTTTGACCCGCCTCTTCGGGGTCACCCACGGGTAGCTGGTAAGCATCAGTTTCGTGGTCTGTTTGTTTTGATTTGTTGTTGTTAGCCGGCTTAGTCTTCACTTTTGCGCAATTTTTCTTTTGTTTTCGAAATTGTAAGAGAAATATTGTGTGAGACCTTTTCTCTGGTTAATTCCATCTTTAACCTGGCCATTCTAAATTATTTCCAAAATTCTTTCTCCTGTTTATGTATCTGGTGATGCGGTAGTCGGTGGGGAAGGGAGAGAACCTGGTGATTCAGGGTTGGAACTTGCTTGGTCTCGCTCGTCCGCCCCTGTCACATTCGCCGGACTTTTATCCTTCGGCCACCGTCTGTTCGTGTGTGCAAGGAGAACGAGTTTTATGTTCACGAGCGTGCGTACGCATGATTTGTCGTTCGGATGCGTGGTTGAAGATTTGTGTTATTTTGAAATGTGTTTATAAAATGTGACAGTTATGCCATTGAATTATTATTTGCAAATGTGGTGGCAGTTGTTAAGCGATAGTCGCTGTGTTGATTTATTTCCTAAGGAAGGAAAACGTTAAGCGTGAGTGAGAGAAGGGTGAAGATGATTCATATTTGTTTTATAACCTGTTGATTTAATGCAGTCTTTTACCTGCATCGTGTGAGAAGACTTGATTCAATGGGTGTACTGTGTGCGTTTAATACATTTCCCCTCGCCCATCATGCGAGTGGCTGATAAGACTTGACAGCAATGGTCAGACGGTACTGACGGCAGGGTTACAGTACCCTTCTTCCTTCCTCCTTCCTTCTTCTTTTCCTCCTCTCCGACTCTCCTCCCAGCTACGTCCTTCCCCCTCCCGGGGGCTTCACCTGGAGCACGAACTGGATGGTGCCACGTGCTGGTCGAGGCCACGTTCTGGCTGAGACCACGGACGAGATGGTGCCACGCGCTGGTCGAGGCCACGCCTTGGTCGGGACCGTGGACTGCTAGGGGAGCCCGCCGTCTCGACTGGCCGGCCTGGACCCCCGTCCAGGACCTCCAGTAACAGCTACGTCCCCCCCCCCCCCCCCCCCCCCCCCCCCCGGGACACGCTCTTCACTGTCCGCTTGGGAGTCGAGGGTGTCGGCTTTGGGCGACTCCCTGCGAGAACCAGCCGGCTCGGAGCACCTAGTGCGACAGGGTGCTCCCTGCGGACTTGACAGGGGCAGGGATGTGGACGCACTCCATGGTGTGAGAAAGGATTGATACTGGGAATATTCCTTTATAATTGTGTATATGTCATATGTGCTGGAATGCTGTAATTGTGATTGTGTACGTCGTATGGTGAAATATTTATTTATAATCGTGCATGTTGTGGGTGTGGGAGTGCTTGATTGCGATTGTACATGTTGTGTGCGTTGGAGTGCTTGATCGTGATTGTGCATGTTGTGTGCGTTGGAGTGCTTGATCGTGATTGTGCATGTTGTGTGCGTTGGAGTGCTTTATTGTGATCGTGCATGGTGCGTGTGTTGGAATGTTTATTTTGCTGGTGTGAATAAACGGGGTGTTGTATCGTAATCTTTATTGTGTGGTCTCTTGCGGAGCGTGTGAGGTCAGTCACTCCCTTCACTCCCACCTAGACCGATCCTGTCAGGGCAGACCTCCAGGGGTCGGTCGTGACAGCGATAAAGGGCAGATGGAGACAGATGAAGGAAAGTGAGAGCAGATGGGGACAGATGAAAGCAAGTGAAGGCAGATGGAGACAGATAAAGGCAATATAGGGCAGATGGAGACAGATTAAAGCAAGTGAAGGCAGATGGAGACGGATAAAGGCAAGTGAATGCACATGGAGACAGATGAAGGCAAGTGATGGTAGATGGAAACAAATGAAAGCGATAAAGGGCAGATTGAGACAGATGAAGGAAAGTGAGGGCAGATGGAGACAGATGAAGGAAAGTGAGGGCAGATGGAGACAGATGAAGTCAATATAGGGCAGATGGAGACAGATGAAAGCAAGTGAAGGCACATGGAGACAGATGAAAGCAAGTGAAGGCAGATGGAGACAGATGAAGGCAAGTGAAGGCAGATGGAGACAAACGAAGGCAAGTGATGGCAGATGGAGACAGATGAAGGCAATATAGGGCAGATGGAGACAGATGAAGGCAAGTGAAGGCAGATAGAGACAGACGAAGGCAATTTAGGGCAGATGGAGACAGATTGAGGCAAGTGAATGCAGATGGAGACAGATGAAGGCAGGGGAGCGCAGATGGAAACAGATGGAAGCGATAAAGGGCAGATGGAGACAGATGAAGGAAAGTGAGGGCAGATGGAGACAGATGAAGGCATGTGAGGGCAGATGGAGACAGATGATGGCAGTTCAAGGCAGATGAAGATACTCCAAGACACATGAGGATAGTCGAAGTTTAACAGATGAAATCAAAAGAAGACAGAAAAAGTCAGATGAAGAAAGTCAGTCTATTGAAAATAGTAGAAGACACGCTCATAGGATTCTCTCTCTCTCTCTCTCTCTCTCTCTCTCTCTCTCTCTCTCTCTCTCTCTCTCTCCTCTCTCTCTCTCTCTCTCTCTCAGATGGAGACAATGACGGCAGACGAAGGAAGCTGAATACTGGGAGAGACAGAGATTAAAGCAGATGAAGACTGCCCTAGGCAGACAGAGACTCTATAGGGCAGATGAAGGCAGATCAGGGGACTCCAGAGCAGATGAAGGCAGATGAAGACTATATACAGCAGATGAAGGCAGATGAAGACTCTATACAGCAGATGAAGGCAGATGAAGGGACACCAGAGCAGATGAAGGCAGATGAGGGGATTCCAGAGCAGATGAAGGCAGATGAAGATTCTATACGGCAGATGAAGGCAGATGAAGACTCTATACAGCAGATGAAGGCAGATAAAGACTCTATACAGCAGATGAAGGCAGATGAAGGGACTCCAACGCAGATGAAGACAGATGAAGACACGCTTTGCAGATGAAGGCAGATGAAGACATTTTAAGGCAGATTTAGACTGATGATTGTAGACAAAGTCAGATGAAGGAACCAGAGGACAGATATAAGCAGATGGAGACATGGGGAGATCATTGATTCCCCGCGTTCAATTCAATACGGCACGCCATTCCACAGACACTAACAGTCAACACAGCACGCCATTCCATAGGCACTAACAGTCAACAGAGCACGCCATTCCACAGGCACTAACAGAGCACGCCATTCCACAGGCACTAACAGAGCACGCCATTTTACAGGCACTAACAGCCAACAGAGCACGCAATTCTACAAGCACTAATAGTCAACAGAACACGCCATTCCACAGACACTAACAGTCAACACAGCACGCCATTCCATAGGTACTAACAGTCAACACAGCACGCCATTCCACAGGCACTAGCAGAGCACGCAATTCTACAGGCACTAACAGTCAACACAGCACGCCATTCCACAGGCACTAACAGAGAACGCCATTCCACAGGCACTAACAGTCAACAGAGCACGCCATTCCACAGGCACTAACAGTCAACACAGCACGCCATTCCACAGCCACTAACAGAGCACGCCATTCCACAGGCACTAACAGTCAACACAGCACGCCATTCCACAGGCACTAATAAGCCATTCCACAGGCACTAACAGTCAACACAGCACGCCATTCCACAGGCACTAACAGAGCACGCCATTCCACAGGCACTAACAGTCAACACAGCACGCCATTCCACAGGCACTAACACAGCACGCCATTCCACAGGCACTAACACAGCACGCCATTCCACAGGCACTAACAGTCAACAGAGCACGCCATTCCACAGGCACTAACAGTCAACAGAGCACGCCATTCCACAGGCACTAACACAGCACGCCATTCCACAGGCACTAACAGTCAACACAGCACGCCATTCCACAGGCACTAACACAGCACGCCATTCCACAGGCACTAACAGTCAACACAGCACGCCATTCCACAGGCACTAACAGTCAACAGAGCACGACATTCCACAGGCACTAACACAGCACGCCATTCCACAGGCACTAACAGTCAACACAGCACGCCATTCCACAGGCACTAACAGTCAACAGAGCACGCCATTCCACAGGCACTAACAGTTTACACAGCACGCCATTCCACAGGCACTAACAGTCAACACAGCACGCCATTCCACAGACACACAACAGTCAACACAGCACGCCATTCCACAGACACTAACAGTCAACAGAGCACGCCATTCCACAGGCACTAACAGTCAACAGAGCACGCCATTCCACAGGCACTAACACAGCACGCCATTCCACAGGAACTAACACAGCACGCCATTCCACGCGCACTAACAGTCAACAGACCACGCCATTCCACAGGCACTAGCAGTCAACACAGCACGCCATTCCACAGGCACTAACAGAGAACGCCATTCCACAGGTACTAACAGTCAACAGAGCACGCCATTCCACAGGCACTAACAGCCAACAGAGCACGCCATTCTACAAGCACCAACACGTCAACAGAGCACGCCATTCTACAAGCACTAACACGTCAACAGAGCACGCCATTCCACAGGCACTAACACGTCAACAGAGCACGCCATTCCACAGGCACTAATAGTCAACACAGCACGCCATTCCACAGGCACTAACGGAGCACGCCATTCCACAGACACTAACAGTCAACACAGCACGCCATTCCACAGGTACTAACACAGCACGCCATTCCACAGGCACTAACAGTCAACACAGCACGCCATTCCACAGGAACTAACAGCCAACACAGCACGCCATTCCACAGGCACTAACAGTCAACAGAGCACTCCTGTCATGTGACGTAGCCTCACATCAAGGCATGTGACGCTCCATCACATGTAGTTTGGTGATATGAATCATTTCCCCATGCCACAACTAAAAAGGAAGAATATTTATGTGGCTTGACTAGTGTAGCGGGCGTCCCCAAATAATTGTGAGTTCACTCATTAACAGAAACAAACGTGGTCATTGGGTGAAAGTGACCACTGAGAGATAGTTTAATAAGGGCATGGTAAGGTGCTGGTCATGTGTTTTGAACACTGAGTATGCACTCACTAGGAGGAGGGAGGAAAGAATCAGTTTTAGCCCAGCAGATGGCCTAGAGACTCGAACCTGTCAGGACGCTGGTCCTCACTGCTGACCAGTCATTACCAGGTGAGCCATAGATAGTTGGGGAAAGCTTCAGGGGAAAACCTAAAGAAAAGAGAAAGAAAGAATTCATATGTTGAATTAAGAAGCAGGTTACTTACACGAACCTTATTCGTGTTTCAGCCCTTCACCCTTCACCTTTCACCCTTCACCCTTCACCTTTCACCCTTCACCCGTGAGGTGGTTAAAGATGGCCATGGTGTGGGGAACACACCGGTAGTTCAGCCCCAGCAATTAAAGACTCCAGGGAGAGGAGTTGGAACTCATCATATCTCCAGTGACGGGAGAATTCAAGGGGGCGACACGATTTCTGTGAGAGACAGGGAATCATAACAGTATGGGGGCGAGTCTCATCTCTGATGCGGGTATGGCATCATGATTGCAGGAAGTATTTATTCTCCTGGTCTGGATCTTGGGCTAATGTGATGTGAAGGCCATGACTTTACAGAAACTTGTATTGATGTAAATGGGAGAATTAGTTTATCGCTCATTCTGAAAAAGAGAGATACATGTATAGAATTTGTGTATAAATTGTTTGATGTGATTTAGTAAACTGTTTTACCTGAAGAGAGGGGGAGAAGAAAAAACATTCGGTAGTGCGCCTTTTGGTTGATTGGAAAGATTGCGTGTGCGTATGGAGTAAATGCTGTCATGAATGCGTGTGTTTTCCAAACCCCGAGGACACAAACAGAAATCCTTCCTCTGAGGGTACAAATCAAAATCCTTTTACCAGGCCCCGAGGGCACAAATAGAAATCTTTCTTTTTTTTCCCAGGGGGAAAACAACGGCAGCTACGTCGGGGTCACCACTGTCACACTGTCACTTTTGCACACACGCATTCATGACGGCATTTACTCCATACGCACACGCAATCATTTACATCAATACAAGTTTCTGTAAAGTCATGGCCTTCACATCACATTAGCCCAAGATCCAGACCAGGAGAATAAATACTTCCTGCAATCATGATGCCATACCCGCATCAGAGATGAGACTCGCCCCCATACTGTTATGATTCCCTGTCTCTCACAGAAATCGTGTCGCCCCCTTGAATTCTCCCGTCACTGGAGATATGATGAGTTCCAACTCCTCTCCCTGGAGTCTTTAATTGCTGGGGCTGAACTACCGGTGTGTTCCCCACACCATGGCCATCTTTAACCACCTCACGGGGTGAAGGGTGAAAGGTGAAGGGTGAAGGGCTGAAACACGAATAAGGTTCGTGTAAGTAACCTGCTTCTTAATTCAACATATGAATTCTTTCTTTCTCTTTTCTTTAGGTTTTCCACTGAAGCTTTCACCAACTATCTATGGCTCACCTGGTAATGACTGGTCAGCAGTGAGGACCAGCGTCCTGACAGGTTCGAGTCTCTAGGCCATCTGCTGGGGTAAAACTGATTCTTTCCTCCCTCCTCCTAGTGAGTGCATACTCAGTGTTCAAAACACATGACCAGCACCTTACCAGCCCTTATTAAACTATCTCTCAGTGGTCACTTTCACCCAATGACCACGTTTGTTTCTGTTAATGAGTAAACTCACAATTATTTGGGGGCGCCCGCTACACTAGTCAAGCCACATAAATATTCTTCCTTTTTAGTTGTGGCATGGGGAAATGATTCATATCACTAAACTACATGTGATGGAGCGTCACATACCTTGATGTGAGGCTACGTCACATGACAACTCCATTCCACAGACACTAACAGTTAACACAGCACGCCATTCCACAGACACTAACAGTTAACACAGCACGCCATTCCACAGGCACTAACAGTCAACAGAGCACGCCATTCCACAGGCACTAACACGCCATTACACAGGCACTAACACGCCATTCCACAGGCACTTAAAGTCAACAGAGCACGCCATTCCACAGGCACTAACACGTCATTCCACAGGCACTAACAGTCAACACAGCACGCCATTCCACAGGCACTAACAAGCCATTCCACAGACACTAACAGTCAACAGAGCACGCCATTCCACAGGCACTAACACGTCATTCCACCGGTACTAACAGTCAAAAGAGCACGCCATACCACAGGCACTAACAGTGCACGCCATTCCACAGGCACTAACAGTCAACAGAGCACGCCATTCCACAGGCACTAACAGACAACACAGCACGCCATTCCACAGGCACTAAAAGTCAACAGAGCACGCCATTCGACAGGCACTAACAAGCCATTCCACAGGCACTAACAGTCAACACAGCACGCCATTCCACAGGCACTAACAGTCAACACAGCACGCCATTCCACAGGCACTAACAAGCCATACCACAGGCACTAACAGTCAACACAGCACGCCATTCCACAGGCACTAAAACGCCATTCCACAGGCACTAACACGCGATTCCACAGGCACTAACACGTCAGCAGAGCACGCCATTCCACAGGCACTAACAGTCAACAGAGCACGCCATTCCACAGGCACTAACAGTCAACAGAGCATGCCATTCCACAGACACTAACAGTCAACAGAGCATGCCATTCCACAGACGCTAACAATCAACACTAGCAAGTCAACAGAGCATGCCATTCCACAGGCACTAACAAGTCAACAGAGCACGCCATTCCACAGGCGCTAACAGTCAAAAGAACACGCCATTCCACAGGCGCTAACAGAGCACGCCATTCCACAGGCACTAATAGTCAACACAGCACGCCATTCCACAGGCACTAACAGAGCACGCCATTCCACAGACACTAACAGTCAACACAGCATGCCATTCCACAGGCACTAACAGTCAACACAGCATGCCATTCCACAGGCACTAACAGTCAACAGAACACGCCTTTCCACAGGCACTAGCAGTCAACACAGCACGCCATTCCACAGGCACTAACAGTCAACAGAGCACGCAATTCCACAGACACTATCAGAAGCACGCCATTCCACAGGCACTAACAGAGCACGCCACTCCACAGACACTAACAGTCAACAGAGCACGCCATTCCACAGGCACTAACACAGCACGCCATTCCACAGGAACTAACAGTCAACACAGCACGCCATTCCACAGGCACTAACACAGCACGCCATTCCACAGGCACTAACAGTCAACACAGCACGCCATTCCACAGGCACTAACACAGCACGCCATTCCACAGGCACTAACAGTCAACAGAGCACACCATTCCACAGGCACTAACACAGCACGCCATTCCACAGGCACTAACAGTCAACACAGCACGCCATTCCACAGGCACTAACACAGCACGCCATTCCACAGGCACTAACAGAGCACGCCATTCCACAGGCACTAACAGTCAACAGAGCACGCCATTCCACAGGCACTAACTGTCAACAGAGCACGCCATTCCACAGGCACTAACAGAGCACGCCATTCCACAGGCACTAACAGTCAACAGAGCACGCCATTCCACAGGCACTAACAGTCAACAGAGCACGCCATTCCACAGGCACTAACACGTCAACACAGCACGCCATTCCACAGACACTAACAGTCAACACAGCACGCCATTCCACAGGCACTAACAGAGCACGCCATTCCACAGGCACTAACAGTCAACAGAACACGCCATTCCACGGCACTAACAGTCAACACAGCACGCCATTCCACATGCACTAACACAGCACGCCATTCCACAGGCACTAACACAGCACGCCATTCCACAGGCACCAACAGTCAACACAGCACGCCATTCCACAGGCGCTATCAGTCAACAGAGCACGCCATTCCACAGGCACTAACACGTCAATACAGCACGCCATTCCACAGGCACTAACAGAGCATGCCATTCCACAGGCACTAACCGTCAACAGAGCACGCCATTCCACAGGCACTAACACGCCATTCCACAGGCACTAACACGTCAACACAGCATGCCATTCCACAGGCACTAACAGAGCACGCCATTCCACAGGCACTAACAGTCAACACAGCACGCCATTCCACAGGCACTAACACGTCAACACAGCATGCCATTCCACAGGCACTAACAGAGCACGCCATTCCACAGGCACTAACAGTCAACAGAGCACGCCATTCCACAGGCACTAACAGTCAACACAGCACGCCATTCCACAGGCACTAACAGTCAACAGAGCACGCCATTCCACAGGCACTAACAGTCAACAGAGCACGCCATTCCACTGGCACTAACAGAACACGCCATTCCACAGGCACTAACAGTCAACACAGCACGCCATTCCACAGACACTAACAGTCAACAGAGCACGCCATTCCACAGGCACTAAGAAGTCAACACTAACAAGTCAACAGACCACGCCATTCCACAGGAACTAACAAGTCAACAGAGCACGCCATTCCACAGACACTAACAAGTCAACCCTAACAAGTCAACAGAGCACGTCATTCCACAGACACTAACAGAGCACGCCATTCCACAGACACTAACAAGTCAACACTAACAAGTCAACAGAGCACGCCATTCCACAGACACTAACAGTCAACAGAGCACGCCATTCCGCAGACACTAACAAGTCAACACTAACAAGTCAACAGAGCACGTCATTCCACGGGCACTAACAGAGCACGCCATTCCACAGGTACTAACAGAGCACGCCATTCCACAGCACTAACAGTCAACACAGCACGCCATTCCACAGGCAGAAATACGTCAAAAGAGCACGCCATTCCACAGGCACTAACAGAGCACGCCATTCCACAGCTTAACAGAGCACGCCATTCGACAGGCAGTTATACGTCAACAGAGCACGCTATTCGACAGGCACTAACACGTCATTCCACAGGTACTAACAGAGCACGCCATTCTACAGGCACTAACAGAGCACGCCATTCCACAGGTAGTAATACATCGACAGAGCACGCCGTTCCACAGGTAGTAATACGTCGACAGAGCACGCCATTCCACAAGCACTAACAGAGCACGCCATTCCACAGGTAGTAATACGTCAACAGAGCACGCCATTCCAAAGGTTGTAATACGTCAACAGAGCACGCCATTCCACAGGTAGCAATACGTCAACAGAGCACGCCATTCCACAGGTAGTAATACGTCAACAGAGCACGCCATTCCAAAGGTAGTAATACGTCAACAGAGCACGCCATTCCACAGGTAGTAATACGTCAACAGAGCACGCCATTCCACAGGTAGTAATACGTCAACAGAGCACGCCATTCCACAAGTAGTAATACGTCGACAGAGCACGCCATTCCACAGGTAGTAATACGTCAACAGAGCACGCCATTCCACAGGCACTAACAGAGCACGCCATTCCACAGGTAGTAATACGTCAACAGAGCACGCCATTCCACAGGTAGTAATACGTCAACAGAGCACGCCATTCCACAGGTACTAACAGAGCACGCCATTCCACAGGTAGTAATACGTCAACAGAGCACGCCATTCCACAGGTAGTAATACGTGAACAGAGCACGCCATTCCACAGGTAGTAATACGTCAACAGAGCACGCCATTCCACAGGTAGTAATACGTCAACAGAGCACGCCATTCCACAGACACTAACAGTCAACAGAGCACGCCATTCCACAGGCAGTAATACGTCAACAGAGCACGCCATTCCACAGGTACTAACAGAGCACGCCATTCCACAGGCACTAACAGAGCATGCCATTTCACAGGCACTAACAAGCCAAAGTCTGTTCTTCCAGCCTCCTGGCAGACCAGGTAAAGAGAGAGCCACCACCCTCACGTCTCAGACATCCTCCACAGACCTCCTAACTCTGGCATGGTGAGGGGAGATAGGTCGCCATTACCTGCAGCCAAGCCTCCCTGGCTTTGACACGAGACGTTTTTCATTGCCAGTAACCCGAGGGAAAGATCTGAGCGGGAGCAGTAGCAGACCGCCCACTGACTGATAGGAAGACAGTGAGGATGACACTCCTATCTCATGGCCGGACTCCGTAGCTATGAGTTTTAAAGTGAACAAATAAAAGTGTGAAAGCCATCCCTGATGGAAGCAGGAGTTTGAGGGGAGATGGGCAGAGGCGGTGGGGATGGTGAGGGAATAGTCGAAGGAGTTGATGCACGTGAACTGTCCTTGGAGTCTTTGCTGTCTCGTGTGAAATCGCTTCTCCTCCCTCTTGGAAACCGAGCTCGTGCGCCGCTTGATGTAAGTGTTAAAGTTCAGGAAAAGCCTGGGAATGCAATCGGACGGACCTGAATCCTGATAGGACTGTGGCCTCCTCTTCACTCCGCCTCACCACCACAGCCCCCCCCCCCCCCCTCCCCCTCCACACTCTGATCCAGTTCTTAGTCTGGGAAACTACCGGCTGGTCTGGAATCGCCATGCCGTAGTTTATGTGGGAGACCGTTATGAGGAATTAGGAGTTAGGTATCCTGAGAGGCAGATCTCGAGTGCCCCCCCCCCCTCACTCACACACTCTCTCTCTCTCTCTCTCTCTCTCTCTCTCTCTCTCTCTCTCTCTCTCTCTCTCTCTCTCTCATCACACACACACACACACACACACACACACACACACACACACACTCACACAAACACACACATACACACACAAACAACACGCGCGCGCACACACACGCACACACACACACGCACACACACACAGACACACACACACACACACACCACACACACACACACACACACACACACACACACACACACACACACACAAACACAACACACACACACAACACGCACGCGCACACACACACACACACACACACACACACACACACACACACACACCACACACACACACACGCACGCACGCACGCACGCACGCACGCACGCACGCACGCACGCACGCACGCACGCACGCACGCACGCACCACACACACACACACACACACACACACACACACACACATCTCTGTGTGTGAATCCTTTTCCAAATCTTTGATGAACGCAAAGCCACAAATCACAATTACTTTTTTTTTATCCTGAAAACAGAGAAAGAAAAAAACTGTTCAAACATACAGATAAAAGACACATTCAAAACCATGCATGTGCAACACCAGTATACAAGCATACGCACGATATCTCGAACGACCACGTGATTCCTTTGGCTGGTGTTCACCCCACTTTCTGACGCAAATGACAGACCATAGGTCAGCAATGCTTACAATGTGCACATATATGAGGATCCACGCTTTCTGACGCAAATGATGACCATAGATCAGCAATGCTTACAATGCGCACATATATGAGGATCCACACTTTCTGACGCAATTGACTGACCATAGATCAGCAAAGTTTAAACAATGTGCACATACATTAGGATCCACACTTTCTGATGCAAATGACAGACCATAGATCAGCAATGCTTACAATGTGCACATATATGAGGATCCACACTTTCTGACGCAAATGACTGACCATAGATCAGCAATGCTTACAATGTGCACTATATGAGGATCCACACTTTCTGACGCAAATGACAGACCATAGATCAGCAATGGTTACTATGGAGGTGAAGTGTTCACAGCACTCGAATTTTGACCGTCTCTGTCAGCTGTAGTTTTGTTTATTTGTTTTTTTTGTCTGTTCATTTGTGTGTTTGTTCCTTCCTTCCTTCTTTCCTTCCTTCCTTCCTTCCTTTCCTTCCTTCCTTCCTTCGATTGTTATTTGTTTGTTTGTTCCTTCCTTCCATCCTTCCATCTTTCCTTCCTTCCTTCCTTCCTTCCTTTGGTGTTGTGTGTGTGTGTGTGGTGTGTGTGTGTGTGTGTGTGTGTGTGTGTGTGTGTGTGTGTGTGTGTGTGTGTGTGTGTGTGTGTGTTGATTCGTTTGTGTTCGTTCGTTCGTTCATTTTGTTTGTTTGTTTCTTTGTTTTCATGACTTGCCCCACGACAAAGGTTTTAACTTGATCTTCCCCTTCTCGGGTCGGCAGTCTTGATCCATGTATCAGTGGCGTCGGAGCCGAGGAGGGAGAGGCGAGGGGGAGGCTAGGTCACCTTCCTTTTAATACAGGGGGCGGAGAGAATGTAAATATGTGAGTTCAAGACCACCCATCTTATTTTGCACGAAAACCCCCTTTTCACATCTAAATCACGTCCATCACATGGCAGTTTTGGCTAAAATTAACACCTGTTTTTAAACAAAATTAACACCTCAAAACCTCTAAATATTGACAAAATCAGTATATTGAAACGGGGGGCTTACGTGCTAGATAAGATTTGGTGATCGTGAACTCACATATTTACATTCTCTCTGAGAACATAAAATGAACTAACACTTATATGGTTTGGCAGTTCTGTTTGCCCGCGGTCGGTTGCTAGACTGGTCTAATCAATATTGGTCCTGCAACTGTGTGCAGTGGTGCGTGCAACGTGAGACCTGCTGCTAGTGAATTGTTAATCACCAGGCGACGAGCTCAGATGTCAGGGGGCACTTTCAGCCAATTGGCAGGGAGTATGGCGTCATTTTAGCCGGGCACCAAGTTAGTTGTTGGCCGCCATCATTATGCGGCGGACGGTTTAGGCGTTCTGACGTGCATGTATTATCTCTCTCTTAACAAATGGCTGATTCGAGTGTTGGAAGCTGGGTTCTCTTCACAAGAAGCCACTATGGATGCTAGTTCTCCCAAAAAAGCCAAACTGGGCATTTGCTTTATTCGGATGATCAAAAAAGAAATAATATTGAAATGATTTTATATCTTGAAAATTGGAACGTGGGTGACTTGCCAAACCAACCCAGTAAAAATAGGCTTAAATTTTTTGGGAAGAAAAGAAAGAGAAACGTGAAATGACATAAGTAACGGGAGTTTTTAACGAATTTTTTGTAGAAAAAACCTTGATTAGATCGATTGGAAGGTTTTCGTTTATGAAGTGAAAAACATAACTAAAATTACCCCCCTTTTTGTTTAAAGGCCGGTTCTGCTGCAATTTCTCATGAACGCCAAAAAACGCATGACGGGGCTAAAAATAGTACCGGTTTTGAAAACGCTCGTTTTTTTGATCTGTGAGCGTGAGCGTTAGCCGCCTGCTGGCATTCGTACTCCGTATCTACCGCGTTTCAGCCTGGTGGGGCAAAGGTTAGAGAGGGGGAAAAAAAACCCCCTGCCGCGCCCCAGCCATGGTCGGTCAAAGGCGCCTCTGACCTTCGTTTATATACTTTTTCCCCGTTGGGGCTTCGCTTTTTTTGCTGCTGCTTCATTTTCTTGCTTTTCGTTTTGCTGCTTAAAGGCTGCCAGACGGCCGCCGTAAACTTTTGAAGAGACCGTTTTTTTGATTCAGACTCTAAAAGGCTTTTGGGGGTCGTCTTGAATTTACACATTCAAGGTGGACAAAAAAAAAACCCCTTTTCAACCCCTGCAAACTTTCCGTTTTGGGGTGGTGATTCCCGTTGTGTTTTTTTGTCTGCGTTTTTTTGTTTGCTTTGTTTGTTGTTTGTTTGGGGGGGTTTTTTGGGGTTGTGTATGTGTGTGAGAAAAGGTTCGCCCTACAAAGCAATGCAGGTAATCCAGGTCAAAAAGACCTGCTATTGAAACATTTTAATTAAACCACCAACGCCCCCACCCCCTGCCCACCACGCCCAAAAAAAAAAACCCAATGACCACGCGGCTTTTAACCTAATACCTTAAAAACAAACAAAAAATGGCTTTCCGTTTTGATTATTATTTTTACATCTAAAAAATTTTTAGGCCATTAATTAGTTTTTTAAAATTTCACTGTTTTTTCCAACTGAGTTAATCGAAAATCCAAAACCTGCCCTGTTGATGGAAAAAAACCTTTGAACTGTAGAGGGGTAGCCATCAAAAAAAAGTATCTGTCAAAACTTTGTAAAGGACATACAACGGGGTCAAAAGAAATCAAAAGGGTTTTTTATCCTTCAAATTCCAGACACTTCTCTTGTACTAAATAAAGTTCTATCGTACCCGGGAAGCCTAGTTTTTGAACCCCCTTAAAAAAGTAATCTCTTCTTTCTTCTGGGGGGAAAGTATGAATTTTCTAGGTTTCCCGAAATTTTTCAATACCCATATTCGCTAAGTTTCTTTTAAAAAACAAAATTTTTTCCCATCAGGATTTGCACATAGTTATTTGTTTGCCCGCCCCGTTATAAATGATAATTTTTTGGGGGCCCAGATTACGTTAGCCCCCATAACTTTAAAGCCAAATTTTTTTTAAGGGCCCCCACCCACAACTCCCGCGCCAATTTAAAAATTGGATGCGTTTTGAAAACACGCCGTTTTGCTGGTTTTATAGAAGTACACTTTTTTATAACATTTAAAAAATTAATTTTAAAAATAAAAAAGTGTTTTTTTAAGTCCGCGGGACTGAGCCTTGCCCCTTTCTGTATGCTCTTTTACTTCTAGCCTATTTAAAAAATCAAACAAACAACTGCTTTCCCTCTTGATTAGTTTTTTTCATCCAAAAAAATTTATAGTATCCCAAAATTTTCTTTAAATTGGCTGTCCCTCAAAACTAATAACTGATAAACGCAAAACCCCCCCCCAGTTGGCAAACCTTAAACGTTGCGGATTGCCCGCAAACAAATTAGCACATGTTCTTAACTCTTGAAAAGGACAACAACTTGGGTTCCGAGAAAAACAAAGGTTTATTGCCTTTTTAATTGATAAACCTTTTTTGTTTAAAACTAAAAATTTGTTTGCTGTGAAAACCCAAAATTCAGCAAGTCCTTTAGGGAAAGTGACCCTTTTCTTTAGTGGGAAATTTTTATAAATCTAGGTTTGCCTCGTTTGGGAACAATTCCAAATTCGCAATTTTCTTTTAAAGAAAAAAATTGTAAAACCTCAGGTTTGTTAATGAGTTACGTGATTGCCTTGTTCGCCCTTAAAAAAACCAGTTATTTTGGCCTTTTCAATATTTAGCCCCCCAATAAATTTAAACCCAAATTTTTTAAGGGAACCCTATAATTGCCGGGGCCTATTGTCAATTGGGTGCGTTAAGAACACCTTTGTTTTTTTTGGTTTTTATAGATGCGGCATCTTTTTATAACTATTTTAAAAAAACATTTAAAAAAATATTTAAAAAAAGGTACTTTTGAAAATAATTTAACTGTTTACACAAGTGGGGCTTTTTTTAACCCCAAATCTTTAGACTTTAGTTTACTACCATTGCATAGAGAATAAGGCTTCCAAATTAGACTTTAAACCCCCCTAACTAGATATTTAAAAACCGCCCAAAAAGATGACAGATACCATCGCGGGCATCCCACCCCATGGTTTTTTTTCCCGAATCAGTTAAATTTTTCCGTTTACTGCGCAACTACTGGGGCCCGGGGTTTTAATGCAGACCATTTAAAACCCCCCAATCTTTTTTTAAGGGCGGTATATAACTTTTTATGTTATTTCCAGTACAGACGAAACTAACTGAACACGTAGTTCTCCCCAACGCAACGCTTTTTTCCATTCACCCGCCCAAGAACAAAAGGCATATGAAAGAATCTGCAACGAATTTTTAAAAAAGTTTCAATGATTTTAACAAAAATTTGACCGCAATCATGGGTTTGGCCCATTGTATTTGTGGGGGGCAAAAAAAGATAAACTTTGACTACTGGCCTAGCCACACCCCTTTTCCCAAAAAGACAATTAGATTGGATCATAGAACAAAAAAACCCAATGCCTGGACAAAATTTTTCTTAGATAAAAATAAAGGGGTTTAACATGCCAGGCGTGCAAAGACTTAATGACTCCATAAGGACATACGTTTGGTGTTTTATTAGGAGCGCAGCACAGACCAAGTCTAGCATTAGTTGATCAATCTACAGGCTTTGATGCCAGAAAACAATTTTCTAGCTAATTTAGAAGATGTATTAACTTGCTGTTGATTTGCCTCTAGCATACAAAGGTTTCAAGACGTTCTTGCACATGCTAGGTCAAAGGTTGACTTTGTTTTTAGGCATGGGTTATACATGCTACCCTCTGACCTTAGACCCGCAGATTGGCATGATACAGAATTATAACATGAAATCCAAGCTGGAGACGACCAAGATTAGGCACAATAAATGGTTAACACAAGGCCCGGATCCATTTTAAAGAAAGTACCCTTTCCCTAAAAAGCATCCACAGCTAGAAAGCAGCCCACAACCAGAAAGCGCCCCACAGCCAAAAGCAGCCCAAAAACACCCACCTGTTTTAAAGTACCTCGCACTGACACCAAATAGCGAAAGACCCGGGAACTTTTTTGGGTTAGCTGACTTTATTTCACTAAAAAATTTAAACCAGCAGCAACCTCTAATGTCCACAAAGGCAGCCAAAAAACCCCAACTTTGCCCATATAAAACAAAAACCCCAAATAACAAAACGCCTATTTTCCAGGGAGGCACAAGGCTTTAGCACAACTTTTTAATAAGTTTGCCTTGGTAATTTTTTTTTTAACCAACTTTTCCAGGCGAGGCGTTTGGGGGCGTTTACTTTGGGCCCCGTTGGGGCATGCCGGGGTTAAAGCCTAAACAAAGGTGTAAGATGGGGAAACCCCCAGCCTTAATATGCTACTACTGTTCCCCCCTTCTCGAACGAATCCTTTTTTCGTAAGTATGTTTCAAAAAGTATTCTTTTATAGTTTTTTGAAACTGGGTTTTTGTGATTCAGATCTCCTCTGAGAAAAAATCACGTTTTTTTGCCCTTCCCTTTTGCCCTTTAAATCCTGTATTTTTCTGTGCATTTTACCCTTTTCTTTCCCCAAAAAATTGTTATCATCTGAAATCAGCGAGGTTTATTTTTTTCTTTTTCCCTATTCTCTATCAAACTTATTTATTTTTGGCCGTGCTGGCATTTTTCTTCCCCTTTTGTTGAAAAGGGGCCCCCTTAAAGGGCCCCCGGTTTTGTCGCGCTTTGGGCAATGGGGTTTCATAAAATTGTTTCTAATGTTTTCTGCCGTCACTCTTTTAAACTTGTTTCAATTTCTGCTATTAGTTCATCTGCTTTTGGGTTTAAATCTTGAAGAGGTTGTTTTGTATTTTAGATTGTGTTGGCAATTTTTCCCCAAAAGTTCTGAAAAAGATAAGGGCCCTTGGCTCTAAGCTCTAAAAGGTTTAATTTTTTCTGCCTTAGAATGGGGAATTTTTGTCTAATTGTCCCTTTTTTTTTTAAAAAAACCTTTTTTGGGGTTTTTTGCGTTGAAGAAAACCCTTCGCGCGTTTCCCCAGCCCCAGTTTTTTATTTTCAAATGCCCCCCAATTTCCTAAAAATGTTATTTTTCCTACTTCTGGCGTTTCTCCCCCAAAAGCTTTTTTTAGAATGATTGAATTTTTTTTGAAATAGTTTTTGGGCGTGTTTAGGGGTAAAAAACCTGCCCCTTTTAATTTTTCTTGAAATAAAGGGCCCCAGTTTTTTTTCATCTTCTTCTTAAACAGGATAAAATTCGTCAAAATCTTCATCCATATTTTTTATTTATTTTTTTTTGTTTTAAAAAAATTAAAACTCTGGGGTTGGGGACCCCCGATCTTATAGAAAAGAAAAGAACCCCAGGGCCCCTTTTAAAAAAAAAAAGGGCAGCCTGAAATTTTGTGAAAATTTACTCCACAACACGAAAAACGCAGAAGAGCACACAAAAAAAAGTGTGAAGAAAGACGTTTTAATGCACAAACCAAACGGGGAAAAGGAAATTTTCGGCAAAATCCCTTCCTCAGGGGACAAAAAAATCCAGACATAAAATGCCCCAATCCCCCCCCCCCCCTTGTGAACCCAAACTGGGGGAATGGGGGGAGTATTGTGCATTTTTATGTCTGTTTTTTTTTGGTCGTGGGGAAGGGCTTTTTTGCCAAAAATTTTTTTTCCGGGTTTTTGGGGCGTGCTTTAAAATCGCTTTACTTCAACTTTTTTTTTGGTGTGCTTTTTCTGCGTTTTTGTCGTGTTTCAGTAACCCCCCCCCCCAGTTTGTTTTTTTTTTGCCGTTTGTACTCCATCAAACAGTTCAGCCTGGAAAAGTTTTAAATTTGTTGGGTCCTCAATTCCCCCCGCTGGCGATGTTATAATGCCGGGGCACTGCTAAACTATCATTTCAAAAGATATTACATGGGCCCCAGACCCTAATGAAAAATTTTGGTTGCAAATTTTTGGGGGGGTTTGGGGCTATGGGTTAAAAACTAGGGAAATCAAACTGGGGGGCACAAAAGGGGTTTTTATACAAAACCGGGCAGACATTTTTGCCCTTTTTCTGCCCTATGGCTGCCTAAAAAAGAAAAAAAAGGGGAAAGTTTTCAGGGAAAAAAAAACCCCCCCAAAACAGTTTTCAAGCACAGGCTTTAAAGTGGAGGTTGAAAGGATGATTTAAAAGATGAGGAAAGTAGCAAAAGCATTTGGAAACCCAAGATTTTGCATCCCTCTATTTTTTGAGTTTTTAAAAAAGGGCTTTTATGCCTTTTTCCCAAGGCGCACTAAAGAAAAAAATTTACTTTTTAGACGGGACTTTTTAATCTAGCGGTTCTGTCGTTCTGTTAAAGGAACCTTAGCTACTTAGGGCGGTTAGGACATCTCTCTTTGAGTTTGTTGTTGTTACAAAACCCGGGACGGGCCCAGAACAATTTACCCAGTATAAAAGAAAACCCGGTTTTATTTATTAGGGAAAAAACCGTTATCACCCCATTAAAAAAATTTAAAAACAGCGAGCATTTTTTTGGGAAAACTCCATCAAAAATCAGTCTCTGAAGTTTTTAAAAAAGGGAATTTTTTTCTTATTTACTGGAAAAAACCCCTTTTTCAGGGGAGAATAGAAGAGTTTTTATAACCCAAAAATTTAAAAGAAGGTTAAATGTTTTAAAAAAAAGGCGGGTTTTGGGATCGGCTGTATTCGGGGCCCGGGGATTTTACCTCCCCAACCCCACTTTGATGAAATAAGAAAGTTGTTCGCTGGAGGTGGGAAAAAGAGTTTTCCCATTTGATCTTTGTATGAAAAAAAACTTGCCTTTATGATGAAAGATTTGAGACTTTTTTAATAAGAAAATTTTGGGGCTTTTGGTTAGATTTTAGCCCACATTTGAAACAGATTTTTTGGAAGTGGGAAAAGGTTTAGGACAAGATGGTATTCAAAAATTTTCGAAAGAAAAGCAGAGGGGAGAGGGGGCCCAAATAAAAAATCCCTGTTTTTAGGTTTGTGATGCTCTTTTAAACTTGAAAAAAACCAGACTAAAGCGCACCCTAATTAAAAAGCGAAAATATTTAATAAAAACAGGGTTTGTTTAAATTTTTCTCCCAAAGATCCCCCAGGGTTCTTTTTCCTGCGGGTTTAAATGGGTGGGGGAAAAACTGTCTTCTTTTACTTGATTTTTTTCAAAAAATTATACGGGTTTTTCTTTAACGGGACATTGTTATTTTTATGAAAAACTTTTAAGGGCCAAAAAGTCTTACAAAGAAAGGAAAGTTTTTTTGGGGCCGGGGCCGTTAATTAAAATTTTAGTTGACCCAAAGCGACAAATGAGCGACTTTTAAAACTTTTTCCTATAGATATTTAAAGGGCCCCTTAAAAACCCTGTTATTATTGAGGGACTTTTTGCTGAACGGACATTTTTAAAAAAAGAAAAGCTCTGTAAAGGTACCCTTTTAGTGGGCGCCCACCCCTTTTGTTTCTGTTGGTCTTAACCCCAAAAATTTCCCAATGCGTCTTAAAAGACTTTCGCCCGCATTTAAAATCGGTGTATTTTTTTACACTGGACAAAGTTATTTTTTGAAAAATGTTTAAGTAAAAAATTATTTTTTTGGGAAAAGATGAGTTAAAAAAATAAAAGGCAGTTAGAAAAATCTAAGCTCGCAAAGCTATGCTTAGGGACTGGCCCCCAGTTAAATACGTTTTTTTTTTGTAGTTGTTTATTATTGTTTGCCTTCAATTTGTTTTATTATTTTTTGTTTTTTTAAAAAAAAGAATGCCGGGGCCCAAAATCAAAAGGCCCCAGCTAGTCCAAAATTGCATGCAGTAGAGCTAAAAGCCCTAGGAGACCCCAACTGAGTTTGATCAAATAGGGTGCGGGAATGTTTTTGGATTTGAGTACACGAGGGAGGGGGGTTTTAAAACGCCCAGAAATTGAAGAAAAAAAACCGCAAAAAATTTCCTGCCCTAGAAGGTAAGAAATTTAAGGCGAACGATTTTGGAAAACCTTTGAACCCCCAAACTTCAAAAAAGAGAGAATGCTTGGACTTTGTTTCCCTGAAATTGACGGGAAATTTAAAAGTTTAAAATCGACCCCCTAATGTTTTAACCCCGTAGAAAAAAAATTTTTAAAAAGGGTTTTAAATGCAGGGGCCCGTTCTTGTTAGTTTGGGTTTTCCGGGAAAACCACAAAAAAAACAGATTAAAATTTAACTAGGCGGGTTTTTATATTGTAAAAGGAGAAAGAAGTCTTAGCTGAGTGGGGGGGGGGCACCCCTTTCGGCTTAGAATTTCCCCCCAACGCTAGAATCATCCCTAGGAAAATTTGGACGTGATTTTTCGCTTATTTTTTACTCGGGGCGGGGGGATATAGTTTGCCAGAAATGCGTTTATTAGAGGCTTTAAAAAAAAAGGCTGCCCCCTTGGGGGATGCCCCCTTTTAAGCTCTTTTAGGGGTTTATTACTAAAAACGGGAGAAATAAACCCCATTGCATCTTTCCGAAAAGGTTTTATGTGATGGTTAAAAAAAGAAAAAAATAACATTAATCGACTTTTTTTCATTAAGTATGTTGATTTTATTGCGTTTTCCCTTGTTGATGAAGTGTCCCCGAGGTTTTACAAGGTTTATAAAAAGATTAATTAAAAAAAATTTAATCTTATTTAAAAAAATGGAGGTTTCAACATTTTTGGTTAGAGCAAAAAACTGAACTTAAAAAGGAAAAAATAGAAAGCGACTTGGTTAGTTTGGGTTTCTGAAAGAAATATGCTAAAGTTTTAAAATTTTTCTTTCTTTTTGTAATTACGGGTTTCATCGCTGTAGCTGGGCGAAAGTGCTGGGTCTGGTGTTGCTTTTGCTAGTGGGGTCGGGCGCAGCCTCTTTAGCATTAGGGGGTTTTTTGGTTTGGGGTTTTAGGCCCCATGTCTAGATTGTAAGTGCTTTTTTAAAAAAAATTTTAAGTCCTAAATTCCCCAAAAGCAATCCTTTGAAACCCTTTAGCTCGGAAAAAACTTTTTTTAAAATTGGATTAAGAATAAGCAATCATTACAGGAAAAAAAACTTTTCAGACGAAAATTTCAGGTTTTGGCTGACGGCGATGATTAAAAGACGACAAAAAAATTGCCTTCAAAAGGAAAGGGGGGAAAAGGGTTTTACTTCACGCCCGGTAGCCAACTGATGAAAATTAAGAGAACATTGAAAAAAACACAAAACCCGGAAAAAACCCAAAAAATTTGGGTTTTAAAAAAAAAAAAAAGTTTAGCAAAAAATAATTTTAAACCCAAACCTTTTTTTTTTTTTTTTAACTCCCTGTGTTTGGGGGGAAAAATTGCAGCTCTTCGGGGAAAAAACGTCTTTTGGGGGCAGGCTTTTTGGGACGTAGTAGCCCCGCTAGAAGAGAGAGTCTTCTTAAAAAAATAAAACGGGGGGTTTTGTTTTAAAATTTTTCCCCCTTATTACATCTACGTTCCATATAGGATCTGTGTTTCAAATTCTAACATAACCTTTCCCTTCCCCGGGAAAGCTAAAATTTTACCCTTACTTTTAGTCCAAAGGGAAAGGTTTTTGAGTCCCCTGCGCATCTTCAGAAATGCAAATTTTTTTTTTAAAATTTAATTGCGTTTACGGGTTTTTTAAACCTTTCCCTTTAAATTTTTCCTTGTTCATGGCACGAAAGATGTTGGCTTTCTTCTAACCCTTTTGTGTTGCGCGTTCTGCCGAAATTTTTCCTGTGATATTGATGGGGGTAAAAAGACGTTCAGCTAGATTCTTTTTAAAAGTTTTCTAAAGGGCTTGTGACCGATGGTTCCCGGGGGACCCCCTCTCCTGACTGAAAAACATGATTTTTTAAAAGCATTTGGTTTTTACAGAACCCTTTAAAAAACTTTTTTCCACCCTCAACTTTAACCCCCTAGGATCCTTTAAGGGGCCCTCCCCCTGTATATTTTTTGTAAACCCCAAAACCCGCCCCCGTTGAGTTTTACCCGTTAAAGGTTGGGGTTTCTTTGTATCTTGAAGCCTTTGTCAAAAACTGTCGAGCTTACTTAAATTTTTTTCTTCTAATTTTACCCTGGGGGAAGATAGAGCAAGCCATTGGGGGGGTTGTCATTGGGCAAGGGAATTTAAACAAATCGGGGCCAATTTTCTTTTTGGGGGGGAGATAAAATTTGCCAAATTGCTTTTTTTAAAAAGCCGGGTCTTTCCCCACTAAATTCAGGCACTCAGCAGCTTTACTTGTTTTTAAATTGCAGTTTTTCCTTTCCTTTTCCCTTTAGGGAATAATTTTTTTGTATTGTCCAAAAGAAGGGGTATTTTAATTTGGATTTTAAATTTTTTTGTGCAAGAATTAGATTGCTCCCATAGAAAAAAAAAACCCCCACAAAAAAAACCAAATTTTCTGCTATCTTCTGTTTTTCTGGGGTTTAAAAGTCGGGACATTTTGGGGCGGGGCGATGTTAGAAACTTCTTTCCTGTCACTAATTAATATCTCATTGCTTAAATAAAACGTCTGAAAATGTTTGCTTGCATGTCCCTGTTCTTTTAAAACTTTTTATTAAAAAAGTCAAAGTGAGCAATTCCCCTTTTCCCCAAAACGCGTTTTCCCTTAGCTACCTTTTATTGCTTTGTTTGCCGTTTTTTCTTCTTTCAGACCCCCAATTTTCCTAAACTTTTAAAATTTTGCTTCCAGGAGGCCCCAATGCATTAACAATACCCTCCCTACCATCTAATACCCCTGCCATTTTTTATAAATTTTATTTTTAGATTTCTTTTATAAATTTAAATTTTTCTGGGTTTAATTCCTGCGAAAAAGGGAAAGTTTTTTGGCCCCAATTCCTTTTTCTTTTTAACTTTTTATTAATGGGTTTTAAGTGGGCAATTCGTCTTTTCTGGGAAAGCGTTCTCCCCTTTTAGAAAAATCTTTTTTTGCCTTGTTATGACTTTTCTCTTTTCATCGGCCCTAAATTTACTAAACTTTATAATTGCTTCCAGAAAAGGGCCCAAAAAGCTTTAAACCTTTAGCTCCCCTACCATCAGACCCAAATCCGCCATTTTTTTAAAAATTTAAATATTTTTAAAATTAATCTTTCTATGAACTAATATTTTCTGGGATAATTTCTGTGAAAACAAAAAAGGGCTTTTTGACGAAAACCCCCTGCAGAAATTAAAAACCTAAAAACCCTTTTAACCCAACGTCCTAAATGTCTAACCTTCCTGGTCCCCGGGGTTTTTCTTTTTAAAAAACTTTTGTTTTTCCCTAACCCCGCTATAGCCTATAAAAGGGCCCGCTTTTCCGCAAAAATGGAAAATTTGTATTGAAAATTTTTTTTTCACCCCTCTTTTTTTTAAAATAAAAAATACTTAAAAAAAACCTTTAATACGAAAGCTGTCTATGTTTTTTTTAAATCAGTTAATTTTTGTTGTTAAAGCTAAAAATAAAGTTGAAACCTATTTTTGGGCCCGAATCTTCTATTTCCCCCCTTTTGGGGGTTTTTATTTTTAAAACCAAACTTTTTTGAAAGGGGTTAAAAAAAAACCTTAACCCAACGTAGGCACTGCATTTTTAAAACCAAAGCTTTTTAAAATCTTTTTTTTTTTAAAATTTATTATTTTTTTTTTTATTGTTTTTTAAAAAATTAAATTTTGGTGACAAAATATTAAAGTGTGAGGGCAAGCAGGCTACTAAAAAGGGAAAAAACTAGCCCCATAAAAAAAGATTATTTTCTCTGGCTGTTGGGAAAAAACCTAAACAAAATTTTGGTGTTAAACTAAGTATTAAACCCGTTCCAAAAAACTGTCTACACAGCCTTGAGAATTTCAAACGCTGGTACAAAGCACAGCTAGGGTCAAAAATGGTTAGATCAGTGGGTCAGACAATGTTTAGTTTATATGCAAATTTTAGTAAGTGATGGCTGGTTTTGATTTCAAAAGAAGTTTAAAAAAATACGCTTTTTGCAAGACCCTTTTTTAAAAACAAGCCCCACTAAAAAACTCTTGTGTGCCATGTTTTTAAGTTTTGGGGACTATGTTATGCCTTTCCCTATGGGAAAAATTTTTTTTAAATTATTTTAAATTTTTGGATCAAATTTTTTTAAACCAAAAAAAAAAATGGGGCGATCAGGAGAAAAAGATTGCGACCCGCAGGCCCCAGTCCGCAGGGCCCCCCCAAAGGGCAAATGTCCCCACAAGTAAATGTGCCCCCCAAGTGGTAATGTTACAAAAAAATAAAAATCGGACGTTTTGGGGTGGGCGAAAACCTAGCTGAAGGGGAACAGGTTCCCAAAAAGAAAAAACCAATTTCAGCAAAAAAAAAATTTGTTAGTTTGGAATCCCAACACCCACCCCCAAGCACCAAAAAGCTAAATTTAAAAACAAACAAAACCCCAAAAAAAAATAGATGTTTTATTTTGTATTGGCTGTTTTTTGTTTTTTGGTGGGGGAGTTTTGGGAATAAAAAAATGCTAACGCCATATTAGCAGAAAAGCCCCCCGCAAACCCCCCCCCAAAACCCCAGTAAAAAAAAGGACGAACCCGCTTCTGCAAAAAATTTGGCAACCCCCTGTTGTAGACCCATTTTCTAGGGAAATTTGTTTTTAAAAACTAGTAAGTCCCTTTTTAAAAACTAGATAAGTAAATTTAAAGTTGTTATAAAAATTACTTTTTAAGTTAAGTGCACTTTAAAAATTACAATTTAAAGGGCCCAAAAAAAAAAAAAAAGTTCTTAATTTAAAGGGTTCTTGTTGGTTTTTTTAAAGTTAATTTCCCTTTTGGGGTTCTTAAAATAAGTATGTTAGGTTCTTTAAAAAAATTTACTAGTGGGTTTTAAGTTAAGTACTTTTTAAGGGGGGGCCCAAGTTAATCTTTTAAAGTTCCCCAATGCCTACAGATTTGAAAACCCCGGATAAAGAAAGTTCTTTTGTTTTTTTTGAGATAGCGATTTTTTTTAAACAGAAAGCTGTGTTTACTTGAGGGAAGGGAGTAGAGCGAAAGATTAAATTTGTGTGAAAAAAATTACTTTGTTTTCAAAGAGTTTTTGCTTTTTAGTTTTGTGAGTTATTTTTTTTGACAATTTTTTCTTTTTGCCCTTAGTTTTTCATTAAAAAAGGTTGGGGTAGAAAAACGTTTTCATCTTTGCCCGCAACCCAAATATTTTTTGATAACTGCCCTTTGGGTTCATCCTTCATTTTTCCAATTATTTCTTTTCGCAGTTGGCTGAAAAAGGGGGTTTTTTGGGTTTGTCGCATGTGTGTACCCCCCCATGCCCCTTTGCACTTTTGTTTCTAAATCCTTTTAAAAGTCTTCAGTTGGGACTCTGAATAAAACTATCAGTTTTGTTTAAAAGAACTCTTGTTTTGGGTACCCGGTTTTAAAAAGTTTTTTTGTACAGAAATTCTAACATCAAAACCCTTTGACAACCCCTAATTTACGGGGGGAAGGGCCAAAAAACACGGGTTGCCCCAACTTAACACCCTTTTTTTCTTATCATAATGCCAATGGGTTGTCTTTTAAATTTCTAAAGTCTTGATGGGTTTTTTTTTAGGGGGAAAATTTAAATTTGCGGGTTTTTTTTTGTAACAAATTTTTCATTTTTTAGTTTGTGGGATTTTCCATTTTTTTGCCAAAACAGTGTTGTTATCATTTTAAAAGGTTTTTTTCTGAAGCACCCCCCAGTGGCTTGGGTTTAAAGTCAGTTTTCTTTTGATGTATGGCCCTCATAAAGGGTTTTTGGGTTTAAAAACCCAATGATTCTGTAAAGTTGGGTTTCAGCCCGTGTTTAGGAAAAAACTGTCCAGTCTGTAATGGCAAAACATATTTAGTTTTGTTGGAAGATTGGGTAAAGTTTAGGAGGTTCGATGGATCTTTTTAAACTTTTCTGCGGCTAGGGGGAAAATGGGTTTATGGAGATTTGTGTGTTTTATAAAAGGGTATTTAAGTCTACTTCCAAAATTGCCCTATTGGGTTATTGCGGAAGCTGCGACAACCCTACTTAACACAGTTTTAAAATTTTGAAGGTTTCCCTTTTTTATTGTAAAATTTCTCCCGTGGAAGTGGTTGGCTATAGGGCCCCCCCCTACCGATTGTTGGGTTTTAAGTCCCTTAGTAGTTGGTTGGGTTTTGTTGGGTCATAGTCTCTAAAAACTTGTTGTTGGCTTTGCAGTAAGGTGTGAGGGGCCCTGCTAATACCCCCTCAACCCTCTTCATCAAACTGAAGTGGGGCGATCAGTATTAATTTAATCTGGAGGGTTTTTAGACTTTAAGGAGGGTCCAAGAAAGGCTGGGCGCAGAGATTTTAATGTGTTGAGGGCTAAGCGTAATGTTTCAGGGATGTTTGTTCTGTAATTTGAAAAACGTCTTTTAATAAAAATTTGCCCCAAAAAAATATTTATAATTAAAAATCGCCCCTTGTTTCAAAAGTGTAATTTGTCAAAGGGTTTCTGAAACGTATTTTATTCAGAAACAGTTATGTCTTTTCCTCTAAAACTAGAAAAGAAAGCCCCTTTTTGGAGGAAACGAAATCTTATCAAAAACCCATCCCACGAAATTCCCTGTATTTTTATAAGGATAAAAAATTCCTTTTGGGATAAAGGGTGGTCAAGTATTGTTTAGTTATTGGATAGTCTTGTAGAGATCCGTAAATTATCTAAACTTCCCCCTCAGATGTTGGGCAGAGTATAAAAGGATTAAAGAAATTAAAAGGGAAAAATGTACTTTTTTGAAAAATTGTTGGGAATTGTCCCCACCCACCCTGGGGTCTGCCCTGCCCGGACGGTCTAGGTGGGGAAATGAAAGGGGGTGACTGGGCCTCACCAAAGCCCGCAAGAGACCCCACAATAAAGATTACGATACCCAAAACCCCATTTATTTACAACACACCACCAAACGCCCCAAATTTAAAATTTTTTAACACCGCACCCTTTCACTTTCAAATCAAAAAATTTTAAAACAAATAACATGACAAACCCATCAAGCATTTCACCATCGACGTACACCTTTACAACCCCAAAAAAATTTATCACATATAACATATACACAATTATAAATAAAAATTTCCGGGGCCCTCCCTCCCTTCCCACCATGGAGTGCTCAAACCCCGCCTTTGTCAAGTCTATGGGGCACCCCCGGGCAAGGTGCTCCGAAACCCGGGTCGGGTTCCCTTTAAGGGGGGTCCCCTCACAGCCCACACCTCGACACACAAACATGGGAGTGAAGAGCGCGTCCCCGGGGGGGGGGGGGGGGGGGGGAAAAGGGCGGGTTTTGGAGGTCCCGGACGGGGATCAGGGGCCGGGCCCGTCAACCCGGCAGGTTTTTTTACCGTCCGCGGGTTTCCCCACCAGAGCGTGGCCTCAAAACCCGCGCGTGGCACCCTCCAGTCCCCGGGTCCAGCCAGAGGTGGCCCCCAACCAGCACGTGGCCCATAGTCCGGGTCCAGCCAGAGCGGGGGCCTCAACCAGAAGTGGCACCAAAACCAAATCCGCCGGGGCCCAGCCCGGGGGTGGCCCCCACCAGCACGTTGGCACCAACCAGTCCAGGGTCCCGGGGGAAGCCCCCCGGGGGGGGGGGGGGGAAAAAGTAGTGGGAGGAGAGAAAAAAGGGAGGGAAAGGGAAAAAGGAAGGGGAAAAGGGTTTTGGAAACCCCCCCGTCAGTTTCAGTTGGGCCCTGCTGTTAAATCCCAAAAGCCCCGGGAGGGTGGCGGGGGGGAGGTTTTATAATAACCAACAACCCCCCGCTCAAAACAAAATGAGCATAAAAACAGTAAAACCAATCAAATCAAGAATGTTCGTCAAAGTCTTTCCAAGAAGCAGGGAAAAGACTGATTAAATTTAACAGGCTATAAAACAAATATGAAATTTTTTTACCCTTTTTTCTCACTCACGTTTAAATTTTCCTTTTTGGAATAAACCCAAAACCGCGCCCTGCTTTTAATGCCACCACATTTGCAAAAAAATAATTTTAATTTGGGATAATTGTCACATTTTTTTGCACATTTTAAATAAACAAAAACTCCCCCACGCAAACCCCAACCGGGGCCCAAAACAAGGTACCACGCTCGCGAAAATAAAAAAACCCTTTCTCTTTCACACACAAACCGCCCGGGGGCCGAGAATAAAAGTTCCCGGGGTGGCAGGGGCGGACGAGCGAAGGGCCCCGCAAAATTTTTAAATTTATTCACAGGGTTTTCTCCCCTCCCCAACCCATACCGCAACTTAAAATGCCCTAAAAAGGAGAAAAAATTTTGGAATAAATTTTGAAAAAAAAAGGGAGGTTAAAGGGGGAATTAAAACCCGAGAAAAAAATTTTTAAACAATATTTCTCTTTTCAATTTCGAAAAAAAAGGAAATTGCGCAAAAAGAAGAATAAGCCCGGTAAAAAAAACCAAACCCCAAAAAAAAAAAAACCACGAAAAAGGTGCTTACCGCTACCCCTGGGTGACCCGAAGAGGCGGGTCAAAAAGATCTCTCTGCCCCCCCTGTCCCGTTGAAAAGGACAAAACGCAATGGGAAAAAGAAGAAGTGTTTTCCCCCTCCCACAGGAGACTGTAGGAAATTTAAGGGTACCCACTTTTTATTCGAGATACGGTGAAGAAAACCCAAAACCCGGGGCAGGCGCTCCAGAGACCCTCTTCCCCTCGGGGAAGAGCTAACCCCCTCAGCGTGGCGGCCCAAAATTTCCCCGCTGGTTCCGGGTGAGCTTTCTTCCCCCAAAATAAAAAAATGAAGCACGTGGAAGGTAAAAAAACGGCGAGAGGGCCCCCTTAAAAGCAAGTTCGGAGGAAAAGGTTTTTCCCCGCCACCCCTGAACTGAGGGTTTAATAGCACGGGCGGTGGAATTTGAGAGAGAGAGGAGAAGAGAGGGAAAAAAACCCCAAAGGGTTTAGGTGGAAATACCCCCAAAAGGGGCAACCGCCCCCACAAACCACATAAGGGGCGGGGTACAGACAACCCGCAACCAAAAAAAATAAAAAAAATAAATTTCCCCCACCTTGGTGGGTCAAAAAGTGTAGGCCCGTGACAAACTCGTGACAGCAATGCAGGTTAAACCTTATATTAGAAATCACTGCTTGCATGATAAAAAAGAAAAATCGTAGCTCGAAGGTTATGAAAGAAGATAGGCAGTTTCCCTGTCTTAGGGTCAACTTTTTGTTGAAGATTACCAAATTTTTTGTGCGCGGGGCCCTTTTGAATTTGCCAGTAAAGTGTCTGGGCTTTTTACTGCGTTGCCTAATAATTCTCTGTTTAAAAAATTTAACGGTGTAGTTAGTAAAAGCGCTCCCTTTGGGCTTTAAAGGGGTTTAAAAATGCCTGAAAGATTTAGTTTTGGTTGGGTAGTGATTACGACTTGTTTTATTTTTAAAAAATTTTCTAGCTGCGTTGGGCCCCCTGTAAATCTTTGTGTCGTGTGTTTGGACCCCTTTTGACCCAACAAAATAACGCAAAGAAAGATTTATGGTGGGTTAATTTTAAAGGGTGTTTTTTTTTTCTTGCTGTTTTGGGCCATAGTACTGTGGCAAAATTTTATTCAAAGGGCGAAAAAACCAGTACGGGCTCATCTGCCCTTTTGTGTAAATTTTTAAAAATAAATTTGACCCCGGTTTAGGTGTGAGGGGTTTGGTTTCCAGTTACAAAACTTTTAAATGAAAATTTTTGGCTGGCCCGTGCTTTTATAGTGGGGAATTTAAACCCATTTTTCTAAAAGCTTTTTTGCACGAAATTTTTTGGGTGTAAAACCCATTTAATTACTTATTGTTTTTGTTTAAAAACATAATTGGGCCCCTTTGGACCTTCTGGGGAAAGTTTTCAAAAACTATTGTTTTTTAAGCGGGTTTTGCCCCAAAAATTTGGAGCGTTGGAGAACCCCCTTTGAGGCATATTTTAACTTTAAAACCCTGTGTTTACGCTTTCCCGTGATTTGGTTTTGGTTTTTTTCTTCAAAGAGATTTTTCTTTTTACTCCTGGAAAGGTTTGTTATCAAAGTTCAGCTCTTGTTTGTATGCTTCATAATTAGAAAATCTGTTTGAAAGTTTTTGACAGGATGTAAATGTGCTAAAAACCCCCCACATAAAAAAACTTTTTGGGGCCGGAAAAAAAGTAGTTTAAAACTGCCCCTTTTAACCTAACCCCTTTTGGGAGAGAAATGTAAAAATTTGGGCCCACTATAGGATTGAAACTTTTTTTTGCCCCAAAACTGAAATTTTAAGGACTGTCCCTTCAGACCAGCCCGAAAACCCCTTTAAAATTTGCCTCCCCCTTGCATGGTTAAACTGTGTAAGCATGTAGTCAGCCCCTTAGAATTAAAGGCGTGATGTGATTTTTTTCTGCCTTGTTTAAAACCCCGATGGGGATGTTTGTTTTTCTGGGTTTTATAATCAATCAGAACGGGGCCCAAAGCACTTTTTATGGCGGCTCCATCTGGGAAAAAGGGCTCTGGGATTTTAGGGGTGATGTGCCCCGCTTTCTGAACCCTTTGTGGGGTTAATTTATTTTCCATTTTCCCTCACTAAAATATCGCTTATTTGTTTGTCCTACTAAATATTTTTTCCATCGTAAAGTTTTCGTCCCCCCGGAATTTTCTGTGGTCGTCATTTTTTTAAACCCAAAAAATTTAAGGGAAATCAAAAAAATTTAAAAGTATATAAAAGTAAGGTTTAAAAAAGCCCTTTTTTTTTCGCCCACGCGTTGCCAAAAATTCAAGGAAACCCCTGTCAACCTTACAATAACCCCCCGCTAATATTTTTGCTTTTTCTGAATCACTTCAGGGCAATTTTCATCACTTTGTTTTCTTGTCCCAAAAAGTTCAAAAATGATCTTTTATTATATTTTTTTCATATTCTCAAAATTGATTACTAAAAATTTAAAGTTGCGCTTTCATTGTTTCGTTTAAATAGTTTATTAAACTTCTTTTTAAAACGATAAAACTAAGTTCGGCAGGGCCAAATTTTTAAAAATAAAAAAAAAAAAAATATTGTAAATTCGTGTTATTTAGTTCACCTTTTCTAATTTGTAAAATTGTTCAGGTTTTAAAAATAAAAGTTAAATCCTTTAAGACATCAGAAATGAAGTCAGCATCTTCAGGGGCAATATTATCAAGTAAAAAGGCAAAAAACTTTATAATTGGGGTTTTGGACAAGCTCGGATTTTACTAATTTGGGTTCCCCTTCCCCTTTCGTTTTGTTAAACTTTCCCCAAAAAAATTTGTTTTTAAATTTTATCAACCGGTCTTTAATTTCTTTAACAACTCTGCATAAAAGCCCCCAAAAAATCCTCAAATATTTCTGTAAGCGTTTTAATACGTGGGGGGTTATTTTTTTTTCCCCGGGTTAAAATCATAAATAAAAATTGTAAGTAAAACCCCCCTCCTTTAGTGGCATTTGTTGTTTTTGTCGTAAAAATTGATCTTTATTAAAGCAAAATTTTGTTCCCCTTTGGGCCCGTAAGAAAAAAGTTGATTTGCATCTTTAGAAGCTATTTAATTTTAACCCAAAAAGGCAAATAATTTTATAATTTTGGTTTTTGGGGCCAAGAAAACTGGTTTTTTACTTATAGCCCGGGTTTTTAAAGCTTTCGGGTGTCTATCGTTAAAAAGATCAGTTTAAATTTAAATTTTTCAAAAACCGGTTTTTAACTGATCTTTAACGCCCCCCTTTTCCCCCAAAACACAACCGGGAAAGTATAAATTAAAAAGCTATGTAGCTAGTTCGGTTTTTCATTTTTAACCCCAAAAAAAAATCAAAATTAAAAAAAATTTAAATTTAAATTTTGTAAAAAACTTTTTTATGTTTTCGGGGGAGAATGTAAATATGTGGTTCATGATCACCCAAATTTCTTAAAAAAAAACTTAGCATAAAAAACCCCATTTTTAATGGTTAATTATGTTTATTTTTGGCGGTTTTTGGGCGTTTAAATTTTTTTTTAAAAACAGGGGGTTAATTTTGGTCAAAATGATATGTGATGGGGGTGATTTAGATGTTTAAAAAAGGGGGGTTTTCGTGCAAAAAAAAATGGGTGGTTTTAAAATCACTTTTTTAAAATTTTCTGGCGGAGAGGAGATTTACTACTTTTCGTTTGCCCCCCCCCCCTTCCCCCCCCCCCCCCCAAAACACCCACCCCCCCGCCCCCCTCCCTTTAAGCCCGTAGAAGGAAAGCGCATGGGACACTCTGTCTCTCTCCTTTTTTGTCTCCTGTCTGTTGTTGTTGTTTTTCCTCTTTTCTCTCTTTCTCTTCCTCTCTTTTCTCTTCTCTCTCATTTTATAAAAAAATTTTAAAACTCCTCCTCCTCCACCCCACCCCTTTTTTAGAATTCGGAAAATGCGGTGATGTTTTTGTCTTATGGTTTTTTGTGAACGAAGACCCGCCCCGGGGATGTTTTTGTTTGGTTTATGTGTTGTGAACCTATCAGCGCTATCTCAGTCATGTGTTGTGAAACTCCCAGTGCTATCTCAGTCATGTGGTGTGAAACTCCCAGTGCTATCTCAGTCATGTGGTGTGAAACTCCCAGTGCTATCTCATCATGTGGTGTGAAACTCCCAGTGCTATCTCAGTCATGTGTTGTGAACCTATCAGCGCTATCTCAGTCATGTGTTGTGAAACTCCCAGTGCTATCTCAGTCATGTGGTGTGAAACTCCCAGTGCTATCTCAGTCATGTGGTGTGAAACTCCCAGTGCTATCTCAGTCATGTGGTGTGAAACTCCCAGTGCTATCTCAGTCATGTGTTGTGAACCTATCAGCGCTATCTCAGTCATGTGTTGTGAAACTCCCAGTGCTATCTCAGTCATGTGGTGTGAAACTCCCAGTGCTATCTCAGTCATGTGGTGTGAAACTCCCAGTGCTATCTCAGTCATGTGTTGTGAAACTCCCAGTGCTATCTCAGTCATGTGGTGTGAAACTCCCAGTGCTATCTCAGTCATGTGTTGTGAAACTCCCAGTGCTATCTCAGTCATGTGGTGTGAAACTCCCAGTGCTATCTCAGTCATGTTTGTGAAACTCCCAGTGCTATCTCAGTCATGTGGTGTGAAACTGCCAGTGCTATCTCAGTCATGTGTTATGAAACTGTCAGTGCTATCTCAGTCATGTGTTGTGAAACTGTCAGTGCTATCTCAGCCATGTGTTGTGAAACTGTCAGTGCTATCTCAGTCATGTGTTGTGAAACTCCCAGTGCTATCTCAGTCATGTGTTGTGAAACTGTCAGTGCTATCTCAGTCATGTGTTGTGAAACTGTCAGTGCTATCTCAGTCATGTGAAACTGTCAGTTCTATCTCAGTCATGTGTTGTGAAATTGTCAGTGCTATCTCAGTCATGTGGTGTGAAACTGTCAGTGCTCTTTCAGACATGTGGTGTGAAACTGTCTGTGCTATCTCAGACATGTGGTGTGAAACTGTCAGTGCTATCTCAGTCATGTGTTGTGTAACTGTCAGTGCTATCTCAGTCATGTGGTGTGAAACTGTCAGTGCTCTCTCAGACATGTGGTGTGAAACCTTCAGCGCTATCTCAGTCATGTGTTGTGAAATTGTCAGTGCTATCTCAGTCATGTGGTGTGAAACTGTCAGTGCTCTCTCAGACATGTGGTGTGAAACTGTCTGTGCTATCTCAGACATGGTGGTGTGAAACTGTCAGTGCTATCTCAGTCGTGTGTTGTGAAACTGTCAGTGCTATCTCAGTCATGTGGTTTAAACAAATCTTTAATCACAGGTACGTACAATGTTTACACACTATAAAGTGAGCAGCAACAAGCTGAACGCTTATAGTCATCTCAGTCATGTTTTGTAAAACTGTCAGTGCTATCTCAGTCATGTTTTGTAAAACTGTCAGTGCTATCTCAGTCATGTGTTGTGTAACTGTCAGTGCTATCTCAGTCATGTGTTGTGAAACTGTCAGTGCTATCTCAGTCATGTGTTGTGTAACTGTCAGTGCTATCTCAGTCATGTGTTGTGTAACTGTCAGTGCTATCTCAGTCATGTGAAACTGTCAGTGCTATATCAGTCATGTGTTGTGAAACTGTCAGTGCTATCTCAGTCATGTGTTGTGAAACTGTCAGTGCTATCTCAGTCATGTGTTGTGAAACTGTCAGTGCTATGTCAGTCATGTGTTGTGAAACTGTCAGTGCTATCTCAGTCATGTGTTGTGAAACTGCCAGTGCTATCTCAGTCATGTGTTGTGTAACTGTCAGTGCTATCTCAGTCATGTGTTGTGAAACTGCCAGTGCTATCTCAGTCATGTGGTGTGAAACTGTCTGTGCTATCTCAGTCATGTGAAACTGTCAGTGCTATCTCAGTCATGTGTTGTGAAACTGTCAGTGCTATCTCAGTCATGTGAAACTGTCAGTGCTATCTCAGTCATGTGTTGTGAAACTGTCAATGCTATCTCAGTCATGTGTTGTGAAACTCCCAGTGCTATCTCGGTCATGTGTTGTGAAAATGTCAGTGCTATCTCAGTCATGTGAAACTGGCAGTGCTATCTCAGTAATGTGTTGTGAAACTGTCAGTGCTATCTCAGTCATGTGTTGTGTAACTGTCAGTGCTATCTCAGTCATGTGTTGTGTAACTGTCAGTGCTATCTCAGTCATGTGAAACTGTCAGTGCTATCTCAGTCATGTGTTGTGAAACTGCCAGTGCTATCTCAGTCATGTGGTGTGAAACTGTCAGTGCTATCTCAGTCATGTGTTGTCAAACTGTCAGTGCTATCTCAGTCATGTGGTGTGAAACCTTCAGCGCTATCTCAGTCATGTGTTGTGAAATTGCCAGTGCTATCTCAGTCATGTGGTGTAAAACTGTCAGTGCTCTCTCAGACATGTGGTGTGAAACTCTCTGTGCTATCTCAGACATGTGGTGTGAAACTGTCAGTGCTATCTCAGTCGTGTGTTGTGAAACTGTCAGTGCTATCTCAGTCATGTGGTTTAAACAAATCTTTAATCACAGGTACGTACAATGTTTACACAATACAAAGTGAGCAGCAACAAGCTGAACGCTTATAGTCATCTCAGTCATGTTTTGTAAAACTGTCAGTGCTATCTCAGTCATGTGTTGTGTAACTGTCAGTGCTATCTCAGTCATGTGAAACCTTCAGTGCTATCTCAGTCATGTGTTGTGTAACTGTCAGTGCTATCTCAGTCATGTGAAACCTTCAGTGCTATCTCAGTCATGTGTTGTGAAACTGTCAGTGCTATCTCAGTCATGTGAAACCTTCAGTGCTATCTCAGTCATGAGTTGTGTAACTGTCAGTGCTATCTCAGTCATGTGTTGTGAAACTGTCAGTGCTATCTCAGACATGTGTTGTGAAACTGTCAGTGCTATCTCAGTCATGTGAAACTGTCAGTGCTATCTCAGTCATGTGGTGTGAAACTGTCAGTGCTATCTCAGTCATGTGTTGTGAAACTATCAGTGCTATCTCAGACATGTGGTGTGAAACTGTCAGTTCTGTCTCAGTCATGTGAAATCTTCAGTGTTATCTTAGTTTGCGAAACGTTTGAAAGATGACACATTTTGTCCTCAGTTAATTATGGGTTCCATTCCTTAATTCGGTACCCGAAGACTGGCCACGGCATGAATAAAGAGGTCAGTTCTGAGGCGAGGAATGGTGGACATGTTTTAGTCACAGTTTCAATAAGATTTCTTGGAAAGATAGCATGGAATGAGCTTCTTCATAATTTTGCACATAAACACAAATTTAATAAAACAACATTCAGTTTGAAGGGAATATACTGAGTTCCTTGAAGTCGTTTTTTTTTACACAGAAGACACTAGATAAATATTTGGTTCAAAGACCTTTTTCTACAATCCTTCGAGAGTTCTTAAGAAAATGTTGATTGCCGAGTCCCCGCTTGGTGATGCAAAGTCAAAATCTGCTTGTGGGAAAGCAGGGACAAATGATTTCTGAATTTGTCAGTTAGCAACTTTTTTGTTCCTAACTTCTTAGACAAAAGCAATGAGTATACCAAGTAATTATGAGAATTTACTCGCTTCAGAACCTTAGCGTGGACTTGTGTTCATGTCAACTGCTTTTTATGCGGGTTGTTTTTGGTTTTCTTGTGTGGAGAAGACGTGAAGGTCGACAATGCATTGTGTCTGTGCTGTCATCTGTTCTCTCTCTTCCTTTGGCTGTCTAGTGACCTCACCTTTCTTTTTTGCTTTCAATAGTTTGACGTTTTGCCTCGTTGTAGCCAACGTCAAATCTGATACACGTTGTAGCCAACGTCAAATCTGATGTTTAAGGATGAAGAGACTTTCAGTTCAGGTCAGTCTAGGTAAAAAGTTTAGAAATCACTGACATGTTTAACAAATTTAGAAAACCCTAACTTGGTTAACAAGTCCAGACATCATTGACATGGTTAACAAGTTTAGAGA
>CM031604.1:100064418-100086918 GCA_018398815.1 Conus ventricosus
GTATTGGGAAAGCAACATTAGCATCCAATCAGCTGAACAAATTATGGAACAGCAAGAAATTCTCCTAGGAATCAAACTGAAATTTTATAACTCCAGTGTGATTTCAACGTCGTTATATGGATGTGAAACCTGGCAACTGAAGACAACCCAGGAGAGGACACTCGACGCTTTTGATACTAAGTGCCTACGTAAGATCTTGGGCATCAAATGGTCAGACTTTGTACCAAATGAAGAGGTCAGGGAGAGGTCCAAACAGCTCCCCGTGTCAACCATCGTCTGCAGACGGGACATCCACTGGTTGGGTCATGTCTTAGGAATACCCTCTTCAAGACCCGCAAACCAGGCCATTAAATGGACCCCAGCAGGCCAGAGAAAAAGAGGACGACCCAGGATGAGATGGCGACAGACAGTGGAGAGAGACCTCCGACTCTTTGACAGAGGATGGGTGACACTAGCAGACTGGCTGGAGGACCGTGCACAGTGGAACGCCTTGACTGCCTCATGCGTCGCAAGACCGGAAGCATCTAAGTCTAAGTGTGGAAATGCATTTGCGTTGCATTATATTCATATATCTGTGTTTTTGTTAACTAGCTTTAGTGCCCCATGGGAAGGAGTCAGTTGAACTGTGAAATGTTATGAACACTTCCATCTTATTTGTAAAAAATGTTGGGTAGGTACCAAGAGCCTGACGGCGCGTTGGGCTAATGCGCTGGTCAGACGTCAGTGAAAATCGTATCCGTGAGACCCTCGTCTTAACTCCTCTCATCTTAAACATTAATTCCTTTATCCATCAGCTGTGCAGTGTGGTCTCGATGTGATGCAGCGTATCTGGACTGCTCTGTATGCAGTGACACCGCCTTGAAAAACCTGAAACTGTCAGTGGAAATAGTTTGACCGTTCGTGTTTCTGTTCGTGTACGTGTATCTGTTCGTGTTTCTGTTCGTGTTGTATAAAGAACGTGTTTCTGTTCGTGTTGTTTAAGGACGGCGCCAAAACACGTGCCAGGCGTAGAAACCAGCACATTGATTGACATCCCACCCTGAGAAAATGTCAGCATTAGTCACACTGACATCCCATCCTGAGAAAAATGTCAGCATTAGTCACACTGACACCCCCTTGAGAAGAATGTCAGCATTAGTCACACTGACATCCCACCTTGAGAAAAAGGTCAGCATTAGTCACACTGACACCCCATCCTGAGAAAAATGTCAGCATTAGTCAAACTGACACCATCCTGAGAAAAATGTCGGCATTAGTCACACTGACACCCCACCTGAGAAAATGTCGGCATTAGTCACACTGACACACCACCCTGAGAAATGTCAGCATTAGTCACACTGACTGACATCCCACATTGAGAAATGTCAGCATTAGTCACACTGACACCCCACCTGAGAAATGTCAGCATTAGTCACACTGATTGACATCCCACCTTGAGAAAAATGTCAGCATTAGTCACACTGACACCCCATCCTGACAAAAATGTCAGCATTAGTCACACTGACACCCATCCTGAGAAAAATGTCAGCATTAGTCACACTGACACCCCATCCTGAGAAAAATGTCGCATTAGTCACACTGATTGACATCCCACCCTGAGAAATGTCAGCATTAGTCACACTCATTGACACCCTACCCTGACAAATGTCAGCATTAGTCACACTGACACCCCACCTTGAGAAATGTCAGCATTAGTCACACTGATTGACATCCCACTGACACCCCACCCTGAGAAATGTCAGCATTAGTCACACCGATACCCCACCCTGAGAAATGTCAGCATTAGTCACACCGTTGACCCACCCTGAGAAATGTCAGCATTAGTCAAACTGACCCCCTGCCCTCAGGAAATGTCAGCATTAGTTAGACTGATTGACACCCCATCCTGAGAAAAATGTCGGCATTAGTCACACTGACACCCCACCCTGAGAAGAATGTTGGCTTCAGTCACACTGATTGACATCCCACCCTGAGAAATGTCAGCATTAGTCACACTGATATCCCACCCTGAGAAATGTCAGCATTAGTCACACTGATATCCCACCCTGAGAAATGTCAGCATTAGACACACTGATTGACATCCCACCCTGGAGAAATGTCAGCATTAGTCACACTGATATCAAACTCTGAGAAATGTCAGCATTAGTCACACTGATACCCCCCTGAGAAATGTCAGCATTAGTCACACTGACACCCCACCCTGCAAAATGTCAGCATTAGTCACACTGACATCCCACCTTGAGAAATGTCAGCACTAGTCACACTGACACCCCACCCTGAGAAATGTCAGCATTAGTCACACTGACACCCCACCCTGAGAAATGTCAGCATTAGTCACACTGACTGACATCCCACGATGAGAAATGTCAGCATTAGTCACACTGACACCCCACCCTGAGAAATGTCAGCATTAGTCACATTGACATCCCACCCTGAGAAATGTCAGCATTAGTCACATTGACATCCCACCCTGAGAAATGTCAGCATTAGTCACATTAATATCCCACCCTGAGAAATTTCAGCATTAGTCACATTGATTTCCCACCCTGAGAAATGTCAGCATGAGTCACACTGACACCCCACCCTGAGATATGCCAGCATTAGTCACACTGACACCCACCCTGAGAAATGTCAGCATTAGTCACATTGACATCCCACCCTGAGAAATATCAACTTAGTCACATTGACATCCCACCCTGAGAAATGTCAGCATTAGTCACACTGACATCCCACCCTGAGAAATGTCAGCATTAGTCACACTGAAACCCACCCTGAGAAATGTCGGCATTAGTTACACTGACACCCACCCTGAGAAATGTCAGCATTAGTCACACTGACTGACATCCCACCCTGAGAAATGTCAGCATTAGTCACACTGACACCCCACCCTGAGAAATGTCAGCATAGTCACACTGACACCCCACCCTGAGAAATGTCAGCATTAGTCTCACTGGCATGCCACCTTCAGAAATGTCAGCATGAGTCACACTGATTGACACCCTGAGAAATGCAGCATTAGCCACACTGACACCCACCTTGAGAAATGTCAGCCTGAGTCACACTGACACCCCACCCTGAGAAATGTCAGCATTAATCACACTGACTGACATCCCACCCTAAGAAATGTCAGCATTAGTCACACTGATACCCCACCCTGAGGAAAATGTCAGCATTAGTCACACAGACTGACATCCCACCCTGAGAAATGTCAGCATTAGTCACACTGATTGACATCCCACCCTGAGAAATGTCAGCATTAGTCACACTGACACACCACCCTGAGAAATGTCAGCATTAGTCACACTGACTGACATCCCACCCTGAGAAATGTCAGCATTAGTCACATTGACACCCCACCTGAGAAAAAAAATGTCAGCATTAGTCACACTGACACCCCACCCTGAGAAATGTCAGCATTAGTCACATTGACATCCCACCCTGAGAAATGTCAGCATTAGTCACACTGACTGACATCCCACCCTGAGAAATGTCAGCATTAGTCACATTGATATCCCACCCTGAGAAATGTCAGCATTAGTCACACTGACATCCCACCTGAGAAATGTCAACATTAGTCACATTGATATCCCACCCTGAGAAATGTCAGCATTAATCACACTGACATCCCACCCTGAGAAATGTCAGCATTAGTCACATTGATATCTCACCCTGAGAAATGTCAGCATTAGTCACAATGACTGACATCCCAGCCTGAGAAATGTTAGCATTAGTCACACTGACACCCCACCTGAAAAATGTCAGCATTAGTCACACTGACACCCCACCCTGAGAAATGTCAGCATTAGTCACACTGATTGACATCCCACCTTGAGAAATGTCAGCATTAGTCACACTGACACCCCACCCTGAGAAATGTCAGCATTAGTCACATTGATATCCCACCCTGAGAAATGTCAGCATTAGTCACACTGACATCCCACCCTGAGGAAAATGTCAGCATTAGTCACACTGACATCCCACCCTGAGAAATGTCAGCATTAGTCACACTGACATCCCACCCTGAGAAATGTCAGCATTAGTCAAACTGATATCCCACCCTGAGAAATGTCAGCATTAGTCACATTGACACCCCACCCTGAGAAATGTCAGCATTAGTCACATTGACACCCCAAACTGAGAAATGTCAGCATTAGTCACACTGACATCCCAACCTGAGAAATGTCAGCATTAGTCACACTGACATCCCACCCTGCGGAAAATGTCAGCATTAGTCACATTGACATCCCACCCTGAGAAATGTCAGCATTAGTCACACTGACATCCCACCCTGAGAAATGTCAGCATTAGTCACATTGACATCCCACCCTGAGAAATGTCAGCATTTGTCACACACTGACACCCCACATTGAGAAGAATGTCAGCATTAGTCATATTGACATTCCACCCTGAGAAATGTCAGCATTAGTCACACATGACACCCCGCCCTGAGGAAAATGTCAGCATTTGTCACACTGACACCCCACCCTGAGGAAAATGTTGGCATTAGTCACACCGACACCCCACCCTGAGAAATGTCAGCATTAGTCACACTGACACCCCACCCTGAGGAAAATGTCAGCATTAGTCACACTGACACCCCACCTTGAGGAAAATGTCAGCATTAAACACACTGACACCCCGCCCTGAGAAAAATGTCAGCATTAGTCACACTGATTGACATCCCACCTTGAGAAGAATGTCGGCATTAGTCACACTGATACCCCACCCTGAGGAAAATGTCGGCATTAGTCACACTGATTGACATCCCACCTTGAGAAGAATGTCGGCATTAGTCACACTGACACCCCGCCCTGAGAAAAATGTCAGCATTAGTCACACTGATTGACATCCCACCTTGAAAAAAATGTCCGCATTAGTCACACTGACACCCCGCCCTGAGAAAAATGTCGACATTAGTCACACTGATTGACACCCCACCTTGAGAAGAATGTCAGCATTAGTCACACTGACACCCACCCTGAGAAATGTCAGCATTAGTCACATTGACACCCCACCCTGAGAAATGTCAGCATTTGTCACATTGACATCCCACACTGAGAAATGTCAGCATTAGTCACACTGATTGACACCCTGAGAAATGTCAGCATTAGTCACACTGACACCCCACCCTGAGAAATGTCAGCATTAGTCACACTGACTGAAATCCACCCTGAGAAATGTCAGCATTAGTCACACTGACACCCACCCTGAGAAATGTCAGCATTAGTCACACTGACTGACATCCCACCCTGAGAAATGTCAGCATTAGTCACACTGACACCCCACCCTGAGAAATCTCAGCATTAGTCACACTGACTGACATCCCACCCTGAGAAATGCCAGCATTAGTCACACTGACACCCCACCCTGAGAAATGTCAGCATTAGTCACACTGAGTGACATCCCACCCTGATAAATGTCAGCATTAGTCACATTGACACCCCACGCTGAGAAAAAATGTCAGCATTAGTCACACTGACACCCCACCCTGAGAAATGTCAGCATTAGTCACATTGACATCCCACCCTGAGAAATGTGAGCATTAGTCACACTGACTGACATCCCACCCTGAGAAATGTCAGTGTCACGAGTTTGTCACGAGGCCTACGACGATTGACCCGTCTAGGGTGGCGGAATTATTCATTTATTTATTGTCGTTGCTGTTGTCGTGTATCCGTCCCTTAATGTGGTTTGTAGTGCGTTTGCACCTTAATGTCGTTCAGCCCAGGTTAGGTTTACTTTCTCTCTCTCTCTCTCTAATTCCACTGCCCGTGCAATTCATCCTGCAGGTTCACGGGTGGCTGGTACCTTTCGCTTGAACTGGCTGTCTCTATCGGCCTCTCGTCTGTCTTTTTACCTGTCGCACGTGCATCATTCCTCTTAGGCTTGAGGTATGCTCACTGTGACGTAGCGTGGCATGTTGGCTGCCATCGCTGAGGCAGGTTTTCTCTTCACTCGAGCGGAAGATGTCTCTGGGAGCGCCTGCTCCGGTTTTGGTTCTACACCACTTCGTCGAAGGTACGGTCGGTACCTTCATTCCTACAGTCGGCCTGTAGGGGAGGGACATCACGTCAACTCTTTTCCGCATCTGCTCTGCTGTCCTCTCGACCGGACAGAGGGTAGAGAGTCGCTTGACCCGCCACTGGGGTCAACCACGGGTAGCTGGTAAGCATCAGTTTCGTGGTTTTATTTGTTGTTGTTTTTTTGTTGTTAGCCGGCTAATTCTTCTCTTTTGCGCAATTTCTTTTGGTTTTCAAAATTATAAAAGAAATATTGTTTGAGACCACTTTTTCTGGTTAATTCAATCTTTAACCTGGCCAGTCAAAATTATATCTTAAAGTCTTTCTCCTTTTTATGCATCTGGTGATGCGGTAGTCGGCGGGGAAGGGGGAGAACCTGGTGATTCAGGGTTGGTACTTGCTTGGTCTCGCTGTCCGCCCCTGTCACAATCGCCGGTCTCGTATTCTTCGGCCACCGTCTGTTTGTGTGTGCAAGGGGAACGAGTTTTATGTTTGCGAGCGTGCGTACGCATGATTAGTCGTTTGGATGCGTGGTTGGAGAATTGTGTTATTTTGAAATGTTGCTATAAAATGTGGGAATAATTGTGCCATTGAATTATTATTTGCAAATGTGGTGGCAGTTATAAAGCAATGGTTGCTGTATTAGTTCAGTTCCTAAGAAAGGAAAATGTTGAACGTGAGTGAGGGAAGGATGAAGATAATTCATATTCGTTTTATAGCCTGTTAATTTAATGCAGTCTCTTGCCTGCTTCGTGTGACAAGACCTTTAGCGAACATTCCTCAGTTGGTTTGTTTACTGTGTTATGCTCGGGTCTGTGTTGGGCTGGTGATATTGATGTGTTCGGCAAGCTCCTCTCGCCCATCATGCGAGGGGCTGTTAGGATTTAACAGCATGTGTCAGACCGTACTGACTGCGGGGGTTCCAGTACCCTTTCTTCTTTCCTCCCAGTTCCGTTTTCCTCCTCCCGGGGGCTTCACCCAGAGCCTGCACTGGTTGGGGCTGTGCACTGGTTGGGGCCGCACACTGGTTGGGGCCGCGCGCTGGTGGAGAAGCACGTGGGCTTTGGGACGGTCCTGATCCCTGTCCGGGACTCCAGCGACAACACCTCGTCCCACGGGATGCGCTCTCCACCGTCCTCGCACTTCAAACAGCCCATGTGACCGGTTTGTAGTAGCTCTGTGGCGTGCGATTTGGGCGTATTGTTGTGTGTGTCAGTGGTGTCGGCATCGAAGGACACTCCGTTCAAGAACCGACCCGGTTTGGGGCACCCGGTGCGTCAGGGTGCTCCCAGTGGACTTTGGAGAGGCAGGGGTGGGGGGAACTACATGAGACACGGAAAGGATGGGGGCTGGAAATGCATATTTATAATCATGGTTATGTTGTGTGTGCTGGAAATGCTTATTTATAATTATGGTCTGTTGTGTGTGTTGGAATGCTTAATTGTGTAGAGAACAGGGAAAGGGGCATTCTGGGCCACTTCCGCCCTCACCCAGTTTCGGGCGAAAGTAACCCAGAATGCCCCTTTCCCTGTTCTCTGACAAGTAAGACTTCAATAACCAAAAAATAACGATTATCTACAAACAAACATACTGTGTAGGGTTGTCCGTTTTTAATACTAATTTACTAAACTTTTTAATAAAAAAATGCAAAACTCTTCGCATCTAGCCACATTACTGATCACCCATGGGTCTAACTTGAGACCCTATGGCGCCCTAGGGCCCCCCAAGCCAGACCAGGGGATCACGGGATAATGTGGCTAGATGCAAAGATTTTTGGGGAATTTTCCCTTAAAGTGGTTTTTTTTCATTTGGTTTGGGCCTATTTCGTTTTTTAAATTTTGGGGGGCAATTCTCTCACCCCAAAATTTTCAGGGGCCCCTTTCCCTGGAAAACCACCTTGGGGGTTCCCCGGGGTTTTTTAAAACCCCAACGCCAGTGCCCCAAAGAACTTCACTTTGGTGGTTTGCTGGGGGCGTTTATAGCCGCGCCGGGGCCTAGACGAAACACAAAAAAGGGGAAGGGTCACTATAGGGAGGAAGGGGGCCCAAAATTTAAGATTTTCCCAAACCCCAACACAAAAAAAAGCAAAAAACCACCGCAGGCATTTTCCCAATTTTTACATTTTTTGGGTTTAATTTTAAAAATAATGTAAAAAACTGAAAGCTTTTATAATTTTAGGTTTTTATGCAAAATTTGGGGGGGGTGTTTTTTTAAAATTTTTTAAATTCAAGCAGAATTTTTTAAAGGGTTTTTAAAAAAAACCAACTGTGTTTTTAAAGTACTTTTTAGTGGGTACTTTGTAAAATTTTTTATTTTAAAAAACTTTAGCAAATTAAAACAAAAAACACAATTTTTTAAAAAATCAATTTTCTCTCACTGATCAAAAAAATAGATAATTTCTTCAGGGGAGGAAAATTATTTTTTTTGCATATTTTAAAGGGAGAAAAAATTTATTTTTAAAAAAAATTTTTTAAAAAAAATAAAAAAAAAAAAATAAAAAATAAAAAAAAAAAAAAAAATTTAAAAAAAATTAAAAAAAAAAATTTAAAAAAAAAAAAAAAAAAATTTAAAAAAAAAAAAAAAAAAAAAAAATTAAAAAAAAAAAAATTAAAAAAAAAAATTAAAAAAAAAAAAAAAAAAAAAAAAAAAAAAATTTAAAAAAAAATTTGTTTTTAATTTTTTTTTTTTTTTAAAGTCCCTTTAAGGCCCCTCAAGTTTTTTAGTTAAGTTTTTTAATAAAGGTCATTCAAATTTCTTATCAAGTTGTTAAAAAATTCCTAAATTTCCTTTTTGGGTTCTTATTTAAAAGGTCATCCTCAAGTTGCCCCAAAAGTTTTTCCTAAAAGTACCCTTTAAGTCCCCCCAAAGGGTCCTTCTAAGTTTTACTTAAGCCCTTTCAAAGTTCTTACTCAAGTCACCCCAAATTTTCACCCCTAAAGTCACCCCAAAAGTCACCCTTTAAAGGTAAACCAAGTTCTTATTCAAGTTTTTTAAATTATCAAAAAAAAACAAGCTATGTTTTTTTTTTTAAATATTTAAATTTTTAAAGATTTTACAAAACACGCCTCAAAAAACTTTTGTCTTTGTTGAGGTTTGTTTTGCTCAGCGTTCTCTGATAAATTTTAAAGGAAGGTTTTACATCCGAAGCAACCGCATTGATTACAATTGGGGTTTTTGGGAAAATTCTTTTTGGACCCCCTGTCTTTATTTATAAACTTCATCTTTTATAAAAACGCCATGATCTATTTTTAAAAAAAAATTTTAAAAATATTATTCCATTAAAAAGGGTAAAAATGATGCTTTGTTTTTGGCGGTTTTTGGGGTGCAGTTGTTTTTTTTTGAAATTTGCGGTTAGGTTGTTTTAATTTCTTTCGTTTCTGTTCCCTTGTGTATTTATTTTTTTACCCATAAAAAATCCCCCCAACAGCAGCAAGGGCGCCAAAAATGGCAACATTTTTTAATTTTCAATTTTCCCTTGAAGTTTTGGGGCCCTTGTATAAATTGGGTTTTTTAGCGGGCCCTTTGATAACTTGTTCGGGGCTTTTGGGGGGGGTGTTATTTTTTTCATGATGCTTGTAACTTTAAATTTTTTTTTTGTCTTTTCCCTTTGGGCAAATTTTTTTTCCTGTTAAACCCAGGGGGGCCCCGGGTTTTTTAAGGGGTCTCCCCCGGGTTTTCAGTGTTTTCTAAATAATTTTCGGGCCCTTGGGTTTATTTTCCCCACCTGATTCGGGTTTTTTTTGGGTTTTGGGCTGATTTTCCAGTTCGTTCATTTTGAAAAAAATTTAAAAATTTTTGAAAAAAAAGTTTTTAAATTCCAGGTTAAAAATGGCGATAACAATTTTCCAAAAATCTGTTTTTTTGTTACACCCTTTGAGACTCAAATGATTTTGGGGTTAAAAATGGGATCTTGCTTTAAAATTCAAAAGTAGATTTGTTCAGAATCAAGGGAGCAAATTATTGATAGTTTAGGGTACAATACTAAAAACCCTTTTTTCCCCCAAACATTTTTTTACCTTTCTAGCCCCAAATTGCGCTTCATATGTTTTGATATTTTTAAAAATGTCTTGCGGCGAAACCCTTTTGGAATCTTTTCCCCCTTGTGAATTCAGTTCCGGGAATGTTTTTTTTTCCCCACTTGCTCCCAAAAGGGAATTTAAGCTCTCCTTTTTTTGGGTAAATAGCTTGATCTTCAAAGGGGGTTTTATAATTTCGGGAGGTTTGGCGCCTTGTAGCTTTTAGTGTTCTTCATGTTTAGGGGTTTTTTTAATTTAAATAATTATTTTATTTTAAAAAAATTGGCCCCCGAAAAAACGGTTGCTCCCCTTGTTCCATTCTGCTGTTATTGGGGGCCTAAGTTTTGGTACTCAATGCTGGGTTTAAAAGCTTTTTTAAAAAAAAAACCCGGGAGATTTTTGGCAAAAAAAGACTTTGAGGATTCGCAAAAACTGGGTTGCTTTATTGGGAGCTTCGGTTGCACGAAAGATTTTCTAGGGTTTAACAAGGAATAATTCCAAAAGAATTAAATATGTAAAAAAAAAATTTCATTTATAAAAAAAAGGGGTTCATCGCAAAAATGATAGGGGGGCGCTGTGGTGAATTTCGCTTGCTTTTTGCGGGGAGTAATTTTGGGATTTAGTTAAACTGCGGGATGACGGGGAGAGAAAGACATAAAAAAAGCTTGGAGAAAATAGGAAACTGACAAACGGGCCTTAAAAGAAAGGCAGAGGGTTGAGCAGTTAGAAATTTTTTTTAAAGACAACTGAAAAGACAGGGGGATGCAGCTTAAAACCCTTTTTAAAATGTTTTATCAAGCAAAAAAACCAAAATTATCTTGTAACAGGCCAAAACCAGTCCAACATTGCCCCCCCCCCAAAATTCATTTTACTTTTTTCCCCCATCAGAAAAACAAAAGATGCAAGGGAAAACGCGTTTATTGTCGTTGGTTGACCGTTTTTGTTTTTGTTTTCCCCATAATATTGGCGAGTAAAAAAAGAACAAAATTTTATTCGCCAAAAAAGGTATTGGGGGGAATTTCGGCAATCAAAAAACTAAGCCAAAACAAACGGGAAGTCAGTGAACAAAAAGAAAGGAAAGGTTTCTAAAAAAGCGATTTGGCCAAAAAATTTTTTACCTGCGCCCAAACGAATACAGAGGCCACACTTTTTGGGAACCCCAACTCCAAAAGAACCCTCAAATGGATCTCTAAAATTTTTCCCCCTGTACGATTAGACGAAAAAAAATTTTAAATACGCATCACAGTCATTGACATGGTTTTAAGTTTCAAAAATGCGGAAAAAATTAAAAACAAAAGGGTTCGGGTTTTTGTTTTCGCTTACAAATGATTTTACCCAAAAGGTCCACTAACTTACCCCCGCAGGGTTTAAGTCATTTTGGAAAAGAATTTAAAGGGCAAAGGGAAACAATTATTGTTTGAAACATAGTGGTTTACCATTTTTAAAAGGGGATTAGGAGTTATAGATCACAGGCTTTAGTCGAAAAATTTTAAAAAACAGTTTTGCCCGAAAGGGCTTTTTTCCTACCCGTATTAAAAAGGGGCGGTTGCAAATTTTCGCAAAAACAGGGAAAGGGTCAGAAAAGGCCCTCAGTTTTTCGCGCAATGAATAATGAAGAATTTTTAAAAGGCCCAAAACCGTACAAGGAAAACAAAAAAAAAAACAATAAATGTTGGGAAGGAGAGTCTTCATCCGGCAAAAATATTACCATTTTGGGTTTTAAAGTTAAAGGGACCCTTTTTTTACCGGGGGAAGCAGGGGGACAAATCGCTTTAGGGCAACCCATCCCAAAATTTTGGGGTGTTGCCCCTATGAAATAAAAAAAAATTGTAAAAATGAATCGCCCGTGGATTTTTTCGAGGAAAAATGGCAAACAAAACAACCAGGGCCCCTTTAAGATCTTTTTTTGAAGGAAGAACGGGGAGATTTAAACCCCCCAGAAAACAGTTCCCCTTTAATTAATTTACGGTTTTTCCGTGCCCCAAATTTCTTTTGAAAAACTTTGGATTAACAAACACCCGGTTTTTTTGGGTTTTTTTTATCTAATGACTTCTTTGTTACAACTGTTTTGTTTATCTCATGTAGATTTTGATTTGCCCGTTTTTCGTTGTCATGATGAAAAATCTTATTGCCAAAAAATTGGTTTCTTTGTAGGTTTTCATTTTTGATATGTTTGATGCACAACGCTGCGGAAAAAATTCCCCTTTTCTTCTTTGATTTTCTCCCGGCTCGAAAAACTGTACATTTTTGACCCTTAAAAACCCCCCATTTCTCCTTGATCACCTTTCCAGATAAATTTATCCTTTTTCTTTCCCTAAAACCTTCTTGTTGTAATTGAATGTAAAGGGGAATCTTTTGGGTTTTTGATGTATCTACCATCCCCCATGTCCTTTAGCTACTTGTTTTTCCAAAGTCTTTTTTAAAATCTTCAGTAGGAATTATCTTTAACCCAAAATATTGTATTGTGTAAAGTACTTTGGGGGCTCAGGATACGAGGGGGGGTTTAAAAATAGTCATAAAGAAACTTAACATCAAAAAACTTTGATAATTCTAAAACGTAAACCCAATTTAAAAAAAAAGGGTTTTTCTAATTTTTACTTTCTTTTTTTTTTATCATTATGCCAAAAAAAATGATCAGAAAACTTCTGAAGTTGATAATTTGGTTTTTAAGTTAGCTTTAAATTTTCCCTTTATTCTCTTGGGGAACCCAAACTGAAATCTTACGTTTGTGGGTTTTTCCATTGTCTTTCCGAAAAACTGTTGTTCATCAGCTTGAAAATAAAATTTTTTGAAACATCTGTGGTTTAGGTTTTAAGATCAGTGTTCTTTATGATGTATGGTTTCATGAACTGTTCTTGTTTAAAAGCAATTATGCGATGAACTGCTGTCAACTTCAACCCATGTCTTAAATAAAATTGTAGAAGTCTGTAATGACAGACATAATTTTTTTTGCCACGAAGATTAGGCACAAGTTTAGGCGGCTCTCTTGGGTCCATCTTTAGACTTTCTGCTGCTAATGGATAGTCATTATGCAGGTCATGGAGTTCATGAGGATATTCTAAGTCAACTTCTAGAATGTATCCGCGCTGTTGACCGGGCGTTAAACTGCCCAACCACTTTAATGCCTTTTGAATATTATTCGTACCTGTGTACATCTTGAAGTTACGTAATGGAAGTGATTGTGCCATAGCCCATCCATACAGATTGTTTGCGTCTAAATACATGAGATAGTTAGACCTTTTACTCGGATCATAATGATCCAAGTATTTGTTGTTTGCTTTACAGTAATGATGCGACGCCATACTAATTCCTCCACGCAATCCGTTTTCAATCATCTGAATCATTGGTAAATCTGACAATAAATCAATCTGTACTCCAGTAAACTTTAAGAAAGCATCCCAACTCATCCCGGGCGCAGAAATGTAATGCGCGGGATCCAAGCTATAATGTTTCATGCAGGTCTTTCTGTAATTTTCAAAGACGTCCGCCAACAAACATACATCGGCCATTAAATAGGAGTCATGATAGTCTCCCATCGTTTTACAATCTAACTTTTGCCAAGCATCTTGAGCATGCTGGTAATCGGAGTCGCTGATGTCCTTTCCTCTAAGACTAGAAAGAACGCGCCTTTAGGAGGAAGCGTCTCTTCGTCAAACCTTTCCCAACTGTTCATGTACTCATAAGGGTAACACCCTTTCTAACGAGAGTTGGGTCAAAATATTTTTCCGTTATTGGGCAGGACTTTAAGGACATAGCTAGTGCCTCTAATGATCCCATCATGTGTTGCATAGAGTCATAAAAAGACATGTTATTTAGATTAAAGCACATGTACTTTTCTGATGACTGTGCAATGCATGACACCCTGAAGGCATCGTCCACTGCTTGCAATATAAGATGAGAGTCGTAACCTCGCAAGTTATGAAAGAAGATGGGCAGCTTCCATGTCTTTGGTTCAAACTTTAGTTGAAGATTGCATTTACTGTGTGCTGCTCCTCTGAACTTTCCACTAATGTGATCATGGTCTCTTACTGTGGGGTTTACACTCTTGGGCGTTAGCTCTAAACCGCAAATCCAACAATGCGTGGCTGAGTCATACTGTTGTTGGTCTTCAGGCGCCATTATGATTTCAGATAAGTTTAGATTATTAGAACAGGCGTTACGCACTTGCTGCATGCGTTTTAAGAATGTTTCTGCAGCATCTGGTCCTCTATATAATTCTGGTTCTGAATAAACGCCATCCGACCTAACAACAATGAAGGCAAATGAACAAATCTGATGATTACTCATTAAGACTGTTTTTCGAAGTTTTTGTGGTGCTGGCCCTTCATAAGGAACAATAAGCGACTCGAAGTCTGCGTAAACTACGTATGGACTTGTTTGCAGCCGTTTCCAGTTCTTAAAACTAACTTTAGATCCAGGAGGGGGCGTAGTTAGTTCTGTCTTACAGTCTACAGAACTTTTACAATGTTTTATATGTTCACTCGCAGCTTGCACAGATGGAATTCTTGTTAAACATTTTCTGCAGAATTCTTGTTTGCTATGTTTGTTTGTAGTATAACTCAATAATCTACTCATTGTGCGTATCAATGTGTAATGGGGTAGCCCCGCTGGTGAAAACATTAGTAGTAAGTCAACATGATTTTTGTCTGGTTCGCCTATTGTTGGACTGTTCTTGGACACTTTAATTGGAACCAAATTTGTTTCCTCATCCCATGTGTATACATTAACAGTTATTGGGTTGTTTTGTTCTTCAAACTGATCAATTTGGTCTACACTAACAGGAAAGGATATTCCATTGAAGTTAAGATCTTTGGCGTATTGCTGATAGTTAGTCACTCTCTCTGCGTGTTCGCGGACATGATGCAGCCTTGCAAGAACGCACCACATGAAACATTTGTTGTCTGAATTTTTTATGTTTAAAACTGCTCTCTTTAAAACCAACTCCCGTGGTAGCGGAATGTAAGCCTTGCCTACAATCGGTGCATACTTAGCCTGTTTTAATCTAATCTCTAAGACTTCGCCCTCTGACCAACCAGAGCCTCTCATTTTAGCTTCTTCAGCGGCAGCGTCAAACTGTGTAAGCAGTTCGTCTGCCCAACCGGGTGTTAAGTCATTAGAGGAAAGAATAGTCTGTTGTTTAGTTGAGACCCAGACTTCTAGATTTTCTTCATTTATTGTTACATAGTCGATTAAAACAGCTAACATTACTTTAACTGGTGGGTCTATTGGGTTAGTTTGCCTGGAACTTGAGAAATTGCATGTACAACCGCTTGCCTGTACGTTTGTTGGGTCAATAACTTCTAAATCAATATCATTCAGTGCTCTTGATAAACGCTCTCTCTCGAGCATTCCTTCAACAATTCGTCTTGTCCTTCATAATCTTAGCCATGCTGTCTTTCTTTTTAAGCCAAAATATTTTTTTAAAATTTAAAAAAAAAAAAAATATTTAAAATCAGAACCAATATCAACGGTCTTTTTGCGCTTGGACTCATAAACTAAAGTATAAACACCTTTTGGTGTTGTTAATGTGAGCTGTTTAGAACAGAGTTTAATGTCTCGTTTATTTTTTTTTTTAAGCATTCCTTTTTTATCTGCTCGGGGTCTGGCTGTTGAGAAAAACTTGTCACCCGCCTTTCTTTGAAGATCAAACTTTGTCTTTTGTAGTCATCAAAATCGCCTGTAAACGTTTAAAATTCTTCATCCGTGATGTTTGAGTCAACAAGGCTTTATTTATTGTCAGTTTTAAACGAACTAAGTTTAGCTGTTATTAGTTGAACCATAGCTGTGTGCTTTTGGAGTTTAGTTTTTATTTTTTGCTAGCACACCTACAGCTAATGAACACAGGCCGAGAGCTAAAGACAAACCTCCTAGAGGTAAAGCTGCGGGTGCGCCTATGCCCTTGCTAAGAGACCAACACTCGTTCCTGCTGATAGGCGCTTATAGTCGATGCTCATATTAACATATGTAACAGCATTAAAGGCAGCAGAATACCTTCGTTTGGTTTTGCTGTATTTTGAAAGGTCTGCTCTAGTACTTGCTGCATTTGTGTAATGTTTGTTAATCTGAAGGTTTTTACTTCAGCAGCAGAATTGCCTGCTATCTCTTCTTTTGGGGGCGCTGTAGGCACATTTGGATAAACCTGAAAAAGACATGCTTTTTATAAAATAAAAAATAATTTAGTATAATACATCTTTTAATCTGTTATCTCTAATATTCCTGCGCATCATATAATAAAACAAATGTACATTAAGCGGTTTATCGGCTTTTCTTCTTTATCAATTTGAATGTTTATTACTCTCTCACAGCTCCCCGCTTCCATGCAACGGGATTATCCCTGTTAAACCTTAGGTCAATCCATAAACCGTATTTTGTTGTTAAATAATCATCAAGCCTAACATTGTGAAGATGTAAATCTTTAGACCGCAAGGTCAACTGTTGGATTTCTACACCTCCCGCCCCCAAACAGTTTTCTTATTTCATCAAAATGCTGATAAGGTTTAAGCCCGCTAGCGTAGATTTGGTTAGGGCTACCCTCAATCGAACATTGTACTTTCGTTATTTTTGGATTAAAAAACTTTTCACTTCCTCTTTTGAAGGGTTTCTTCATCTTCGCACAGCAATAAAATACCTTTAAGCGATCTTGCTGCAACACTAAAACTAAAATTTCCCAAATATGTGTCTGCCCTGCTTCTAGGATATGTTTTATGATGAATCACTCTTTCGTAATATATTACTAATTCTGACTCATTTTGGTGCCCAATCAGCCTTGCTAAATTAGGGTTGCTAACAACGTCAAACTCTAACGAGATGTCAGAAATGCTGTACTTTGCTTCGTGTCTGTTGATTTGATAACACGTTTGTATCATTAAAATTAGTTCATATGACAATCGTCTTTTAATGCCCTTGAAAGTATGGGGCATGCGCTTTTAACAACTCAAAATCTAAGGGAAGGGAAAAAGCGATTTCCATACGCAAAATTTACAGCTGCATGCTTTTTGTTGTCTTTAACATCTGCGGCGTCTATTCTGTGTTTTAGTCCACATCATTTTCATTCCTTGAAACGCAAGATCAGCCCTTTCATTCTCGGTTCCATAGATCAAATAGGTTAAAAATATTCTGCATTGTGTAAAGAAAATACTTCTGCCCCTCAAGTTTTACAGAAATTTCTTAACAATTGCCCGCCCCAAAATCGGGTACAACTGTCCTGTTTGGGTCTGTTGTTGAATCAAGCGCTATTTTGAAAGTAAGACGCGCCAGAGCCTGGCACAATCAATTCATCCGCTCCTAAGTCGGGAAAATTTTGACAGAAGAATTTGATCTGCATCAATAGAGAATGGATTTTTTGGAAAACAATAATATTCCGTTTATTTCCCTTCACGCCAAGGGTTCTTTCAGCTTTCTATACGGGTCAAGAATCGAGCCATATGCTTGTGACTTTTTTTTAAATAAACAAAATAAAAAGTTAATTATTTAAAAACAGGCAGGAATTGAAGGCGAAGAAGATTATGTTTTTGATCGTGGAGACGACATGAGTGAAATGATCCCTTTGACACAGCATTCGCTCACGCTCTCAATGTGGCATAAATTTAACAGAAAGTAAGGTTAAAATAATTGTACCAAAGTTTAGGCCAAGAACCTCCCGAATTATAGACCCAAATGATTTTGAATTTAAAAGATGATCATTTGTTTGTGAAAAACGATCAAGGACAACTTGTTAGTTTTACAACTAAAAAAGACCCTCAAATTTTTTAGCCGCGGGTTCAATTAGAAATAGACTCAGTGTGAAAGATCAAAATCGCCTTGGCCTTTGTAGGCCAAAATTAAGGGCGGAAGCAGTTGCTAAACTTAAAAAACACACTGCAGGAACTCCCAACGCTAACCAAATCAAAACATGGAATTTAAAAGAATTAAATCAATCAGCAGTGAAGTAATAAATACAAGAAGCAGAAACCATTTTTTTCAGAAGAAACAGCATTAAAGACTAAAACACGACTCGCCGCTACCCATGCGAGAAATAGGGGCCCCTTGATCATGCTTTGAGAACATCAGAGGCGAATTAAAAAACAATTTAGAAAAACTAGGTGAACTAGATGAGCATATAAAAAGAAAAAAGAAAAACCGTTGAGGCTGATGACGCCAACTTAGGGCCTAAATATTAAAGAAAGAATAAGACAAAGACTAAAAAATCTTGAACAGAAAGATCAGCAAGACAAGAAGCGCTGACTACTAACCGGGAAAAACCAATTACGAACTCAAGTGAATAAATAAGAAAAAACTATCGAAAAAAATTTTATATGAAGACACGACACTAGCAGAACGAATACGACACTGTTTAGAGAGAAAGGATCACATTAGCAAGCGTTAAACGGCCTTAGGATTTGCAATAAGTACACTGTGTTGGCTTTTACAGGCGGCGGTGGCCAAAGTTCAGTACCTCCACCGCCATCTCCTGAAAAATTTCATGGGTAAAAAAACACTTGACATCTTGCGAATTTATTAAAAAAATTAGCTGGTAAAGCTATAGACTCTTTACCTGGCATATTGGGGAGTATTGTAGCTGGTTTTTGTCTACTGCAAGCAAAGTAGTTGGCTTTAGGCCAAGCACTTATGGTCATTAGTTCTTGTAATAGTTGGGTTACTATTTAGTAAGATAAAGACCAAGTAATCCTAGGCCAGTTAATCCAAGAACAACGCTGTCTTTTCATATTCATGGTCATCGCGAACAGAGTCCGCGAGTTTTGCTGAGTCTTCAATGACTTTTGGGGTTTGGACTTCGGGGATTGGATGACTTAATCTTGGGCGTTCTTTTACATGCTTGCAATATTACTGGCTCAGAATTTAGGTTTTTTTTTTCCCAACCTTCTGTTTTTTGGGCCTGCTATAAGAATTCATTATTATAGTTTATTATTGTACCTATCTGGAGTCTGAGGCAGAAGGCAGCAGTATAAACCAGTGCCAACGGCAAAGTCTACTTTCGATCTTGCGTATTGTAAACATGTTGGTACCTTTGAATACTGAAGGTAAATCAACTGTAGAATTAATGGCGTCCTCTAAATTTGCTAAGTATTGTTTTTGTGCATCAAAGCCAGTAGAAGGATCATTATGCTCGATCTTGCCTGTTGCTTGCGACCCTAGCAAACACCAAACGAAAGTACGAATAGAGTCGTTTATTCGTTCTATTCCCGCTCTATTTAGGCCCTTAGAAGCGTCTAAGATAAATGTTGTCCATGCTGTTTTTATGCTCTTGCTCTATGGACCAGGGCTGAACAATTTTGAAAGGAGAACGCCGGTCAAAGTTATACTTTCTGTGCGTGCCCTGAAAAAAAAAAGACGCCTATGCCATGATTATGACCCAACTTTTGCCCTAAAGCCTGTCTTGATGTTAATATTAAATTCGTTACAGACCCCTTTCAAAAGCCTTCATGTCTATTCTGTTGCTGAATGGATTAAACGATTTTGTCATTCGGTAATGGTGCTTGCAGTTCAGTCAAAAAAACGCCTGAAGGTGTAATAGAAATGAAATCTGTACACTGACCCTCACCAAAAGATCATGGTGATTTAAATGATCAGCATCGCCACTCCGCACCCAGTTGATGCACAAGACACAGCAAAGTTTACTGGTTCTGATAAAACTGCATCGGATGACTATACCACGCTTTCTGGATGTGCTCTTTTTCAATAGGGGGGTTAAGATAGCTCTTCAATGGTACTCACCTTTTTAATGAAAAAAGGCAGTCTGGGTCACAGCAATGTCAAGAGTATCATTGCTAATTTTTAAGATTTTAAGTGCGGCCCAACAGAATATTTTTGCGCCAGTATATTTGAATGCACTCATTTTTATTTCGTTTAAAAAATGTTTGTAACAATAAAAAACTCAAGACCGCCTTCGTTTTTAGAACAGCTATTGATAAAAATGGGGGCCAAAACGGCCGCGCTCCATGAAATATTTTTACAAAGTCCCAAGGGTTTAATATAAGCGAAACCAAGGGGAATAATAAGATTACAAAAGTTGTGGGCTCAAAGCTACCCAGTTAACAATTTCCTGATGGTTATTTCGGGTTTTGCCACTAAAAGAGCAATGAGTAAATTCGGCATTACTCCTCAAACTTAACAATGCAAATCTAAAAAAAATATTAACATTCGAACCTGAAAATGCAGATTACTTATTTGATAAAGAGCTAGCTAAAAAGTTAGGCTTTAAAGTTGACACTCCGGTCACTAAAGATTTGTTGTTGCGGCCAAACAAAAATACTTTTAAAGGGGGAAATCCGCTCGATCTTGCATTATATTCATTACTTTATGTTCATTTGGATGAGCTGGAGCACTGATGAAAACTTATATGATGGAAGGCCCTCAAATGTTTTTTAAAAGCTTTACCGGCGGGGAAAGCTGCATATTGCGATTATGAAATTATACAATTCCCTAATTTACAGTTTAAAAGATTAGTTGTGGGAGGGTCGGATCATTTAATAAAAATCAAAGACAAAAGCGGGGAAAGTTGTGAAATGTGGGTAACCTGCACATTGTTTTTGGAAATAAAAAAAATACGCTACTAAAAAATAATGCGCGTGGGCCAGAAGAACCCCGGAGTTACATTAGCGCCTGTGAGGTTATAACCTTAGAATTTAAAAGAAACCCTTTCAGACGTTGCGGACTTTGAACCCGAAAGGTGAAATAGGCACTTTGTATGGTTTTTTAGTACACAAAAGATGGGGATTATAAACGCAAAGAGGTTGGCGACAGCAAAATTTCCTAACTAGAACAGCTGCGCAATCTAGAGCAAATAATGTTGGCCAGTATGAATATAAAATAGTTCGAAAGCCTGACCTCAAATGGCACTTAGAACCATATTTAGAATGGGACATAAAATTTGAATTTATAAGCCCATTTACATATTTTAGCCATCAAAAAAGTTTCAGAAAAGCATTCAACTCTGGCCCTTTACATGTAAGTCTTATGCCAGACGACAATAGTCGGAAAGAGATTTAAATAAAGCCGTATGAGAATAAACAGTACATCCTCCCCAAAAAGAGAAACGGGTTTTAAAGGGTGCTTCTACAAAATTACAGTTCATTCCGCAAATGAAATTAGGGACACGTTCACAATGATATTTGAAATTTCTGTCTTAAAAGATAAGGTGAGGGATGGGGTTGTGGGCGTTAGTGACGTCCTTCTAAAAGGGATTCTAATTAGCTGGCAAAACTTAGGGCGTTGACAGTCTTAAAGTTACCGTCGTCATTCTTCACAATGGCGAGGATATTAAAGGTCATAACAACAAGCAACAAAATCAATATTAGTAAAAATAGAAACAACTTACAGAACTAAATTGGATTAATCTTACGCATTTAGGCCTCATAGGGTTTTATTACACTGAACCAAGTTTTGACAGAGAGTATGATAAAAACAATAACTGGATTAGATTAAATTTTGTTATAAAACTATGGAGCCCGTTAAACTTTATGACAAAAACCCCTCATTTTTCATTAATTTTTGGGCAAAATGGTTGTGGAAAAACAATATTTATCCTCAACCTGTTACAAACAGTTTATCGTTATAATTTTGATCATATTGTGATTTTCTGCCCCAAAACTTAAATGGAACAAAGCATATCATAAAAGAAGGTTTATATGGACAGATGATGACATATATTTAGTTGATCCAGCAATAAACTGAGTGAGTGGGTTTTGAACAGTTTTATAGACTGTTTGAAGGAACGCAAACACTATTTAAATTTTAGATGACTGTTCAGCAGAAAGAGACATAGTTAAAAAGAGAAACACTTTGTCGAAACTAGCTTTCAGCGGAAGACATGCTGGGGTAAGTGTGTGGATTTTATGTCAGAAATATAACTCGGTTTTAAAAGACTTTAGAGAACAAGTTTAAAAACTGTAGTTTTATTTCACATGAAAGACAGAGACTCATTTGAAGAATGTTTGCGCGAAAATGATGTTATTGAAAACGATCAAGAAAAACAAGGATTAAACAAAAACTGAAATCTGAAAAGTTTAGTAAATTAGTATTAAAAACGGATAACCCTACGCAGTAAAGTTGTTTGTAGATAAACGTTATTTTTTAGTTATTGAAGTCTTACTTGTCAGAGAACAGGGAAAGGGGCATTCTGGGTTACTTTCGCCCGAAACTGGGTGAGGGCGGAAGTGGCCCAGAATGCCCCTTTCCCTGTTCTCTCCCCTCCCTGAACAAGCGGAGAAGCTGACTCACCTCAAGGCACTCCCTGAACAAGCGGAAAAATGAACTCGGAGGCAGGGCCAAGTCTTCCCCTGGTGACCACCCCACAGTCCTTTGAATGAGACTTTTAAACCGAGGTTCCGGTGTGTGAACGTACGCACAACATCTTGCACACACGTAAATCCCATCACCAACTTCGGAAGAGAAGGCTAGTCCCGACCGTTGGTATGGATGACACGTTACACATAGCATGCACCCTGTGTGAGAAATGGAAAGAG
>CM031604.1:100090757-100130757 GCA_018398815.1 Conus ventricosus
TGTGTGGTCCCCGTCTTTTTCCCTTGTCTGTCTGTCTTCTGTCTCTCTCTCTGTTGCGCACGCGCGCGTGTATGAGTGTCTGGTCTGTGCCCATGTGTGTGTGTGTGTGTGTGGTGTGTGTTGTATGGGGATGTTGTGTGTGGTTGTGTTGTGCGATCGGCCCATCGCGCCATGGCAGCTGTGTCTAATTGCTGCAACACAAAGACTGGCGTTGTTCGAAATCGTTATGTCTAGTCACGTAGTAAGTAATCAGGTGTCGACCATGGTGTGCGTTCAGAGGCTGCTGCTTTTCCTCTACGTTGCTCTATGGAGTGCTTCAGCCACTGCTGCTTTCCCTACGTTACTCTCTGAAAAGTTTAGTAAATTAGTATGAAAACGGATAACCCTACACAGTATGTTTGTTTGTAGATAATCGTTATTTTTGGTTATTGAAGTCTTAAATGTCAGAGAACAGTAATATGCCAATCCTGGGTCACTTCGTCCGAACTTGGTGAGGACGAAGTGAGTCAGGATTGGCTATTACTGTTCCTCACCCCGCCAACGCCAACAGTTGATCCAAGGCCAGCTCCAGAACAAGAGCAAGTTAATTCAAGGGCACCAAAGTCTTCATGGAATATTGAACTTAAAACTGTTGCCATTTTTGGCGCCATTGCTGCTGCTGGGGGCAGTTATTACGGTTATAAAATATTAAACAACAGCAACAAAAACAAAAGAAGTTAAAACAACCTGAACCATAAATACAGAAGACAACAGCACGCCAGCACCGCCAATAACAAAAAATCATTTTGATCCATTTAAAATGCAATAATATTTTAAGAACTTAAATTTAATTTTTTTTTTGATAAAAATAGATCATGACGGATTATTATTTGTTTAAAATGATGGAGTCAATAAATAAAGACATGGAGTCTAAAAAAGACTTTTCCATAGACCAGAATTGTAATCAATGCGGTTGCTTAGGATGTAACAACTTCATTAAGATCTATGCTGGCCGATCTTACGCCAAGGGCGTTAAGCAAGACATCCTCAACGATGACGCGTTTTTTGAGGCGTGTGTGACTATAATAGGCATCTACTATTTAAGATAAAAACATAGATTGTATTGTTTTTTTGATAATTATAAGTAACTTGAATAAGAACTTGGTTGTACTTAAAGGGCGACTTAATTACAATCTTGAGGTAACTTATTAAGAACTTAATTAAGAACTTAATTAAGAACTTAATTAAGAACTTAATTAAAAACTTAATTAAGAACTTAATTAAGAACTTGAGGATGACTTAAGTAAGAACTTAGAAGGACTTAAGTGTGTGCATGCATGGGGTGGGTGGGGTAGGGTGGGGTGGGGGTGTGCATGCGTGGGGTGGGGGTGTGCATGCGTGGGGTAGGACAAAACACACAAACACCAACAAACAAACAAGAAGTGAAACTACTAGGGCCACTTCTTGCTTTGTAACTAAACAGGTTGTGTCCCGCGCGCAACCTCAATCAACTAGGCCAAGTGATCACATAGGGTCGTTTGGCCTAGTTTGCCGCTGAGCTTTGCAGGTGCTGCCGCGCTTTGCAGTCAAGCGATCATATATGATCACTTGGCCTAGTTTGCTGCTGTGCTCCTCTTTCTCAACCAGGCTTGCAACTGGCTTTGGCAAGAGTTACAGCAATTACTGCTGTAGCCGAGCTTTATGGGGGCTCTAATCGCCAGTAGTAGTACATCCGTCATTGTATTTTGGGGCATTTATATGAAGATAGTGCTGGCCACACACTACTCCTCTCCATACTGGTAGATGTACTAAGGCCTGCCTAGCCCTATCTAGTTTTGGGCCCAAACATTCGAAAATCGTCATTCAGTTGCATAAGTTTAATAATGGTTTGGCGTTTGCTACACAGTTCATTTATACTGATTCCTAGCTTGTGGAATTTTGGATAGTTATAAAAACACACAGAAAGTTGAATGAGTTTCCTAGCATACGAATCAGACATTGTTCACCTCCACCTTAAGAAATGACGCCATGTTTGAAGAGTTTTTGTTCTTTCAAACATGGCTTTAGCTGTCTCAAGCCAGCGCCCCACAATCAACGCATGATGAATTGTTTTGCTTTTATTTTGTTTATCAACATCGCACCGTTTTTAGAAAAAGAAGCATCTCATCAATAGTCAAAAACGTATTGAACCTGGCTACATCTTCTTCTCTAATGATGACATTTTGAACGTTTTCATTTTCTTGAACCAAACAAACCTTTAAGATATCGTCATTTTCTAAAGCAGTCGCTCACTTTTTTCCTTTCCCTCACCTTCCAAAAAAGCAATGCTTCGTTTTGGTTTAACTGGTAAAAAACATGCTTCACCTCGTTCTTTTTCGACAAATACTCTGACATGCGGGATGGTAAAACTTGTGATCTTCAATAGCACAAACCTGTTCTTCAGTAAACGCCAACAGCCATTTTAAAATACAACCCAGTCGAGCACAGTCAAAAACCACCTTCTTGTCCACCAGCCTCAGAAAGAATGATAAAACCGTCTTGCTGACGTAGTGCCGACGTGGCAGCCTCGAAGTGGTATTGTCACGTGACAGTCTAGAATGTTCCAAAACATTTGCTGATGTAATATGTTGCAACCCAGCCGAGTGTGCCGCGTGCCTACTGGGCTCGCGAGGTGTGCGTTGTGTTCTACGTGAACAAAGGCCTCTTGTCACCTCACCCATCTCTATTCTCCCTCTCGCCACCCATCGCCCACATCTCATTCCGACAGCTTTTTGCCTCCCTCCCCCCTTCCTCATTCACACACTTGTGCACATACAGGCACACAACAGCGGATCATCTTGATAAATATTACAATGATTGGATATATGACTTGTTCTTTCTTTCAACTGTTTTTTTTTTTTCTAATGTTCATTGAGAGAGAGAATGACAATGACAATAACCCATGCCTAGCATAAATTAGTGATCAGGTTTCAGCCTTGGCGGGTCGTCTGCTCGTGTCTGTTATACAAAGTTTTGTAGGTAGAAATTAGCCAGAATAAGTGTGGCGAATTTTATGTCAAAAATATAACTTAGTTTTAAAAGACAAGCAAGTTTAGTAAATTAGTATTAAAAACGGATAATCCTACACAGTATGTCTGTTTGTAGATAATCGTTATTTTTTGGTTATTGAAGTCTTACTTGTCAGAGAACAGGAAAAGGCGGCTTTTAGGTCACTTTCGCCGAAAACTTGGTGGAGGGCGAAAGTGAGTTAGAATGCCGCCTTTCCTGTTCTCTCTGCTGTTGATTTGCCTGCCAGCATACAAATGTATCAAGACGTTCTTGCACATGCTAGGTCAAAGGTTGGACTTTGTTGTAGGCCATGGATTATACATGCTACCCTCTGACCTTAGACAACAGATTGGCATGATACAGAATTATAACAATGAAATCCTCATAGCTGGAGACGATCAAAACTAGGACACAATCAAGCTTAAACACAAGGCCTGCTCCATCCATTTTAAAAAAAGTACCTAGCTCTGAAGAAAGCGATCCAGTTATAAGCGCTCCACACCAGAAAGCAGCCCAGAAAGCACTCCACCTGTTGATCTGCCTTACACTGACAGTCATACTAGCGAAAAGACAGCCCTTGTCGTATTTTTAACTTTTACTGGATAGCCATACTTTATTTCATTAAAATTAATCCAGCAGCTAACACTCCTAACGTCCACAGATGGTCAAACCATATAACCACAACTTTACCTATAGTAGACAAAACCCAACTAACAACACTACCTATTATGCCAGGCAGAGCATCAAGCGCTTTGGCTGCAACTTCTTTAATAAGTTTGCTAGATGATGCAATTGTTTTCTAATCCAACCTTTACCAGGCTGAGGTGTTGGAGGCGCTACTGAACCTGTTGGCGCACAGCGCGTTAAAGCATGAACGAGTGTAGAGATAGCAAACCCAACAGCTGTTAATATGCTAACTATTGTAATCCCCTGTTCCCTGAACAGAGTCCTTATTCTTTCAGCTAGCGTAGTGTTTTCATAAAGTATTCTGTTTATAGTTTCTCTTATTCTGCTTGTTTGTGATGCTAGCTGCGCTCTGTTAGTAGACAGCACTTCTAACCTGGCCGCCCTTTGTAGCATTAAATCTTGTATTTTCTGCTGTATTATAGCCTTTTCTTCTCGCCCTAAATTGTTATCATCTGCATCAGCCAGTTTATTTTTTCTTCTTCTATCTCTCTATCCAACTCACCAAGTTTTGCTAAATTGTTGTTAGTTCACCACTTATTGTCCGCAGAGCAGCATTAAGCCCCAGGATTTCACGCATAGGCAATGGAGAATGTCAATTGTTTTTTAACTGCGTCTCCTCATTAAAACTCGTTTCAATTTCTGCTATTAGTTCATCTGCTGTTCGATTTAATTCTTGAAGAGGTATGTTTTGTATTTAGATTGTGTTGGCAGCTCTTGCCCTAAGTTCTGTAAACGACTAACGGCTTCGGCTCTAAGCTCTAAAAGGTTTAATTGTTCTGCCTTAGCAATAGGGAGTTTTCGCCTTATTGTGCTTAGTTTTAAAAACTTGTTTGGGTTTTGCGTTGAAGTAGCTTTTACACGGTCTCCTGCACCATTTTCTTATATACAAATGCCCACCATCTTCCTCAAAATCGTTAGGATCAAGCACGCTCTCGCCCTATGCTTCTATAGAAATGATTGAATTCGCTGTCGCAATAGTTCTTGACGTTGCTAGGGAGTAAAGACCCCGCTTCCTTCAAGCTCTTCTTGCAATGAAGGGCCCAGTTCTTCATCTTCTTCTTCTCCACCAACAGGATCAATCGCGTCAAAATCTTCATCCATATTTTTTATTTATATTCTTTTCGTTTTATAAAAATGACTCATACGTTTGTGACCTCGATCCATACAGAAAAGAAAAGGAACCCCATGGCGTAAAAGGTATAAGGCAGACTGTAATTAGGTAAATACTCCATCAACAGTTCAGCCTGAACAAACTTTAATAGTCAAGTTCCCTGATCTTGGCGCTGACGATGTTATAATGCCAGCACTGCTAAACTAACATTCAAAAAGATATTACATCGGCAGATCCTAATGCTACTATTGTTGCTAATTTAGGCAGAGCCATCGTTAATCGTATAGCAATTAAACTGGAGGGCGTTAGAAGTCTTTGTACTAAGAGAGGCAGATATTTTTGCCCTCTATTCTGATCTATGGCTACCTAAAAAAGAAAGAAAAGAGAAAGTTTAATCAGGGAATACAAAGCCCAAACGGTCTCAAGCACAGGCTTAAAGCGGGTGATGCAAAGAACGATGTTAAAGATGAGGCAGTAGCAGAAGCATTTGGCAACAGATTCTGCATCCCTCTAGATTTGAGCTGTAAAGACGCATATGCCATATTACCAAGGCGCACTAAAAAGAAAAACTTACTTATGATCTGACATTTAATCCTAGCGGTTCTGTCGTTCTGTCTGAAGACCCCGAAGCTAAATCCGCGTTAGTGACATCTCTCTTGAGTTTGATGTTGTTACTAACCCTGAACTGGCCAGAACAATCTTAACCCAGTATAAAAATAAAATAGTTATTTATATGAAAGAGTTTATACACTCCACTACAGAAAATAGAAACAAGCGAGACACTCTTTGGAACATACATCTAAATCAGTCTCTGAAGTCTTTAAAAGGAATTTTGTCTTATTTACTGAAGGAACAACTCCTTTTCATAGAGAATCAGAAGCGTTTTATAATCCAAAATTGAGAAGGTTGACTGTGTAATAAATGGCAAGTCTGATCAGTTTGTATTCAGGACGCGGCCTTTACCTCACCAACACTTTGATGAAATAAAAAGTTGTTCGCTGGAGGTAGGCAAAGGATCCTGCAGTTGATCGTGTATGTAAAAAACTTCGCCTTATGATGTAAGACTCGAAGACTACTTAATAACCAAATATGGGCTTGGTTGGATTTTAGATCCACAATTTGACAACAGATTGTTTGGAAGTGGAGAAAGGATAGGGCAAGATGGTATAAAAATAAATATTCACAAGAAAGCAGACGGAGACGCGCCAATACAAATGCATGTTTTTATGGTTTGATGCTCAGTTAAACATTGAAGAAAACAGGCTAAAAGACGCGGCTTATTAAAATGTAGAAGAAATATTCTAATAAAAACAGATGGATAGCTTGAAGTTTCTGCCAAAAGATCTGCACTGTTCTCTTATCTGCGGATTACTGGGTGTGGGAAAACTGTTTTCGTACTTGATTTGTTACAAACAATATACAGGTTTCATTACGAGCACATTGCTATATTCTGCACAACCATTAAGCACAACAAGTCTTACAAAGAAAGGAAGTTTATTTGGACAGACGAGAATATATTTTTAGTTGATCCTGGCGACAAACTGAGCGACTGTTTAGAACATTACTATAGACTATTTGAGGGAACTGAAACCCTGTTTATTATTGATGACTGTTCAGCTGAACGAGACATTGTTAAAAAAAGAAAAGCTCTGTCAAAGCTAGCCTTTAGTGGCCGCCACGCCTTAGTTTCGTGTGGGCTCTTAACTCAAAAATACAATGCTGTCTTAAAAGACTTTCGATCACAGTTAAAATCGGTTGTATTATTTTACACTAAGGACAAAGATAGCTTTGAAGAATGTTTAAGTGAAAATTATATAATAAGGGACAAAGATGAGCTAAAAAAAATAAAAGAGCAGTTAGAAACATCTAAGCACGCTAAGCTATGCTTACGGACTGACCACCCAGTCAATACGTTTGTTTATTGTAGATTGTTTATTATTGATTGCTTATAACAATTTGTTTATTATAATTTTAATATTAAAAAAGAATGTCTCGAGGGACAGAATCAAAAGCGCAGCTAGCTCCTAAATGCAGTAAGAGCTAAAGACCTAGCAGACACAACTGAGTTTGATCTAATAGAGTGCCAGGAAATGTTTATGGATTTGAATACACAGATGATGGGGTTTACAAACGAACAGAAATTGAAGACAAAAAACGACAGCAATATCCTACCCTAGAAGAGATAAGAAATTTAAGGGCAAACGACTTTGGCAAACATGAATACAAACTTCTTAAAAGAGAGAATGCTTGGGCGTTGCTTCCTGAAATTGCTTGGAATTTAAAGTTTGAACTACGAAGCCCCAATGTATACTATGATAAGAACAACAATTTAGAAAAGCTTTAAATGAAGGGCCCATTCTTGTTAGCCTGGTTCCAGAACCAAAAAAAAACAATTGAATAACTAAGCGTTCGAAGATATCTACAGAGAAAAAAGCCTTACTGAATTGGGGGGGGGGGGGGGGTGGGGGGGGGGGGGGGGTGGGGGGGGGGGGGGGGGGGGGGGGGGTGGGGGGGGGGGGGGGGGGGGGGGTGTGACACCATCGGCTTAGAATTTAACCCAAAGCTACTGTCACTACCTAGGCAAATGACAATGATTTTTCGCTTATTTATTACTCCGAGGGAGGGCGATACTAGTTTGCCAGAACATACGTTAATTAGAGGTATACAAAAAAGGCTGAAAACTTAGATGCTCCTCTTAGGCTTAGTATTGCAATTACTAAAAACGGAGACGAAATAAACACCCATGTATCATCTGACAAGGTTACGGTGATGGTTGACAAAGACAAACTAACAGTACTCGACTTTATTTTCATTAAGTATGTTGATTTTATTGCGTTTTTACTCTGTTAATGAAGTGCCGCCAGAAGGATTAATAAGAAGATATGTTAAAAATTAATTTAAAAAATAATCTTGATTAAAAAATGGAGTTCAACAGTTTAGGTTAGAGCAAATAACTGAACTTCAAAAGGAAATGAAAGCGACTTGGATAAGTATAGGATTACTAGAAAGAAATATGCCAAAGCTTTAAATACTCTTTCTTATGTACTTACTGGCTCATCAGCTGTAGCTAGCGTAAGTGCTGGGTCTGGTGTGCTCTTTTAGCCACTGGGCTGGGGCGCCAGTCTCTTTAGCATTAGGGAGTCTCGGGTTAGGTTTAGGCGCTATGTCTATGATTGTAAGTGCTGTTTTAAAAAAATTAACTCCTAAATTACAAAAGCACACTGCCATTGTAGCCCTAGCACAGCAAAACTTTGTTCATTAAGATTAAGAATGAAAACACTTACAGACGAAGAATTTCAGAAGCTTATGGCTGACGGTGAGGATTACAGACGGCAAAAATTGAACTCAAAAAGATGTGAGAAAGACTTTTACTTCACAACAGGTAGACACTGATGCAATTAAACAGAACATTGAAAAACAAACACATGATCGGGTAACTCCAAAATAAGCCACAAAAAAAAGTTTAACAAATACTATTTTTTTTGTTAACTCACTGTGTTTTGGCGGACAACTTGCAGCTCTTCGCGAACAAAGGATCTTTTAGGGGCAGGCTTTTTAGCAGAAAGCCTCTCTTAAATAATATACGGGAGGGTTGTTTTTCATAATTCTTTCAACTTCATATACGTCTACACTCCATATAGGATCTGTAGCTCTAATTCTAACATCACCCTCTGCCTCTCCAGGAGCATACAAATATCTTACTTTTAGTCCAACGGCAAGAGTTTTTGAGTCCCCTGCGCATCTTCAGTAATGCTAATTTTTTTTAATTTGATTGCGTTTACTGGCTTCAACCCTGTTGCTTTAAAATTCTTCATTGTTCATGACACGTAAGACTGCTGGCAATCTCCTAACCCATTCTGTGTTGCGTTCTCTATCCATAATTTCTCTGTGATATTGATAGGTAAACAGGCGTTCAGCTAGATTCCTATAAAGTTTTCTACTAGGGCTTGCGATCGATGGTTGCCTGGGATTCCTCTCTTAACTGTAACATGATGTTTTAAAAACAGTTGGTTTACAGAACCTTTAAACTCTTTTCCATCATCAACTTGAATCATTCTAGGATACTTTAATGGACCTCGCATGTATATTTGTTGTAAAGCTACAGCCACAGCAGTTGAGCTTTTATCTTTAAAGGTTCATCGTCTTTGTATCTTGAGCCATGTCAACAACTGTCAGAGCTTACTTAAACTTTTTTCTTCTAATTTTGTCATGTGGAAGATACAGCAAGTCCATCTGGTGGGTGTCATTTGGAACTGAGTTAACAAATCTAGGTCTTATTATTCTTTTTGGGGCGGGCAGTTATATTTGCAAATTGCCTGTTTTGAAAGCCAATCTTTCGCATCTGATTCAGACACTCTAGCAGCTTTACTCAGTTTTTCAATAACAGTCTTTCCTGTCCAATAACCTTTAGGAGAATAATATAATTTTGTTCATATTTTAAATGCTTTTTATTTACACAAGAAAGTGAGCAACAAGATAGACTGAGGTCATGCCAACTGCAATAAAAACATCTCTGCAGTCTTCTGTTCCTCAGATGGTTCATAAAAGTCAGACAGTTCTGCGGCGGCGATGTTAGAAACTTCTTTCCTGTCACTAAGTAATACTCATTCATTGCGTCATCAACGTCTGTAAATGTGTGCATCTGCATGGCCCTGTTCTCTTAACTTTTTATTAATAAAGTCTAAGTGAGCAATTCTCCTTTTCTCGTAAGCGTCTCTTGCCTTAGCTAAATCTTCCATGCCTTGTTATGGCGTTCTCTCTTTTCATCGGACCCGCAATTTACTAAACATATAATTGCTTCCAGAGAAAGCTAAAGCATTAACAATAGCTCCTCCCACCATCAGAACCAATCCAGACATCTTTTTATAATCAATATTTTCTAGATTAATCTTTCTATGAACTAATATTTTCTGGGATAATCCCCTGTGTAACAAGAAAGTCTTTTGACGCAATCCCTGCAGTAATTACAACTATAACCTTAACAACGTCCTCAATGTCTAACCTTCCTAGATCAGCCGGCCTCATTTTAAACATGTTTTTTTGCTAACTCACTATAGCCTATACTAAGGCCGCTAATTACAGCAGAGTGGTAAATCGTATTGATAATCTTTTTTTCACTCATCTTTTTATTAACTAAAAAAATAATTAAAATAATCATAATACGAAAGGCTGTCTATGTGCTTTTTAATCAAATAATCTTTTGTTGTTAAAGCTAAAAATAAGGTTGCAACTAGTTTTGGCGAATCTTCTATCTTTCCCATGTTAGGGGCGGTTTTATTCCTAACAAACATTTTGCAAGGGTTGAATAGACTATAACACCAGCGATAGGCACTACATAATTAACCAACGTTAAACTCATGGTTTTAAAAGTATTATATTATTTTTTTATTGTTTTAAAAATGGATTGTGACGAACTATTAAAGTGTGAGGAGCAAGCAGACTACTCCGTAACCACTGCCATAAAGAAAGATTATACTCTCTAGCCGCGTGTGGAAAAACTAGACATGTATTTAGGCACTGAACTAAGTATTGAACAGATTCAACAATTGTCTACTTCAGACGTTGAGAAGTACTACGCTAGGTACGAAGCGCAGCTAGGTTCAAAAATGGTTAGATCGGTGGGTCAGACAATGATTAGTCTATATGCTAAGTTAGTAAGTAAGATGGCGCCAGTTGATTCAGAAGAAGATTTAAAATATGACTTATCACAAGATCCGGTTTTAAATAAGTCCCTAGAAACTCTTGCATGTGACATGTATTACAGATTTGGACTATGTTATGCCCATTCATCATGGGATTAATTACTTTTAATCATATTAAATTTAATCGCAATAAAAAAAAAGAGCGATCAGGAGAAGAAGACTTCGCAGACAGTCCGCAGACCCTCCGCAGGAGCAGAATGTACCACAAGTGAATTACCACAAGTGAGTAATGTTACTAAACCTAAAAATCCTGGACGTGTTGAGGCTGGGCGTAAACTAGCTGAATGGAACAAATTGAGAAAAGCAACCAATCAACAAACAAAAATTGTTAGATAGTAATACAACATCCCACCAGCACCAACATCCCAATTAACAACAGCACAATCACAAACAAACGATAAGATGTATTATTAGTATTGCTGCTGTTGTTGTTGGTGGGGGAGTTTTAGCATACAAATGTCTACCGCCATACTTAGCAGCAAAGTTACAAACCCCCCCAAACCCAGTAAAATGAAGAAGAACCAGCTTCTGCAAAAAAAGTGCAACCTCCTGCTGTAGACCCATTTTTCTATGGAATAGTTTTTAAGAACTAGATAAAGTACAAGTTAAGAACTAGATAAGTACAAGTTAAGTTAGTTATAGAAAGTACTTTTTAAGTTATAGTGCAAGTAAATTACAAGTAAAGTACAAAAAAATAAGTTCTTGTTTTAAGTTCTTGTTATGTTCTTAAGTAAGTACTAGTTAGGTTCTTAAGTAAGTTCTTGTTAGGTTCTTAAGTTAAGTACAAGCCAAGTCAGTCAAGTTAATCTTTTAAAGTTCTCCAATGCCCTACAGCATATGAAAACTCAGATTAACGTAAGTTCTCTTGTTATTGTTAGAGACTAGTGATTTCTTGTTAACAGCAGTTTGTGTTTACTGATGAAGAGTAGAGCGCAGATTAACATTTGTGATAAAATACTTTGTTTTCAAAGAGAGCTTGCTTGTAGTTGTCGTGAGTTATATTTTTTTTGACAACTTCTTTACTTATACCTTTAGCTTTTTTCATTACAGAAGTCTGGCTAGCAAACGCTATACATCTTTGACCGCAAACCAACATATTCTTTTATAACTGTTCCATTAAGTTCACCTTCATCTTTCCAATTACTTTCTGTTTACAGTTGAATGTAAAGGACTGTCTTTTGGATAGTCGCATGTGTCATACCACCCATCAGTTCCTTTAGCTACTTCTGTTTCTAAATCCTTATAGAAGTCTTCTGTGGGGACGTCTGAAATAAAACTATCAGTGTCTGTGTAAAGGACTCTTGCTTCTGGTACAGTGGTTTAAAGTAGTCGTACAGAAATTCTAACATCAATAACTTTGGCAACTCTAATACGGTGAAAGCCGATAAACACTGGCTTGTCCAACTTAACAATCCCTTTTCTTCATCATAATGCCAACCAGGCTGTCGTTTTAAATTTCTAAAGTTCTTGATAGTTAGGTTTAGAGGCAAACTTAATTGCTTGGTTTTCTTTTGTAACTAATTTCACATCTTTACGTTTGTGCGGATTTTCCATATTTTGCCAAAACAGCTGTTGTTCATCAGTTTAAAGAAGTCTTTTTCTGAAGCATCAATGGCTTGGGTTCTAAGATCAGTATTCTCTTGATGTATGGCCTCATAAAGGGCCTTGGTCAAAGCAATGATTCTGTGAACAGCTGTCAGTTTCAAACCCGTGTTTTAGGTAAAACTGTAACAGTCTGTAATGACAAACATACTTAGTTTTGTGGCGAAGATTGGGAACAAGTTAGGAGGTTCTGTGGGTCATCTTAAGCTTTCTGCGGCCAGAGGATAATCGTTTTGGAGACCGTGTAATTCTTTAGGATATTCTAAGTCTACTTCCAAGATTAGTCCTGCTGGATTATCAGGCGTAAGTTGTGACAACATGCCTAACACAGTATTAACATCATGAGGCCCTTTTATAATTTTTAAAGTTTCTAAGTGGAAGCGGTTGACTCATAGCCCACCATACAGATTGTTAGCGTCTAAGTACATTAGATAGTTTGGATGGTTTTGATTGGGTCATAGTCGTCTAAATATTTGTTGTTGGCTTTGCAGTAAGGATGTGAGGCCATGCTAATGCCTCCCCTCAACCCGTCTTCAATCATCTGAAGTGTGGGTAGATCAGATATTAAGTCAATCTGGATGTTTGTAACTTAAGAATGCATCCCAAGAAAGGCCAGGCGCAGAGATGTAATGTGCTGCGTCTAAGCTGTAATGTTTCATGCATGTAGATCTGTAATTCTGAAAGACGCTGCCAATAAACACACGTCAGCCAATAGATATTGATCGTGATAATCACCCATTGTTTGACAGTGTAATTCTGTCCGGCTTTCTGAGCGTATCATAGTCAGAGTCAGTTATATCTTACCTCTAAGACTAGAAAAGAAAGCGCCTTTAGGGGGAAGTGAGTCTTCATCAAACCTATCCCACGAGTTCATGTATTCATAAGGATAAACGCCTTTACGCACTAAAGATGGGTCAAAGTATTGTTTAGGGCGGAAAAAATGTAACTGTCTCCCCTCAATACCGCAAAGTCAGACCTGCCTCAGCGCTTTTGCGACTATTTCAGTGACAAAATTAAAACTCTTCGCAGTGACCTTGACCAGCGGTCTTCTGTGGCGCCAACTTTCCAGGAATAACGATGGTCCATTATTCGCTGCTTTTGAGCCTGTGTTAGAAAGGACATTTACGATCTGATTTGTCAATGCCTACTAAGAGTTGTGTGTTAGACCCTTTACCAACTGAACTTGCTAAGACATGCCTCCATGATCTTTTACCATTGATAACTAACATTATCAATTCCTCTTTGTGTACTGGCATTGTTCCTTCACAATTTAAGCAAGCTGTCGTTACACCTTGTTGAAGAAAAAAGGACGGACTGTAAATGTGTTAAAAAACTATAGACCTGTGTCAAATTTGCCATTTTTGTCCAGGTTCTGTGAAAAAGTTGTTTTGAAACAACTACAAAAGCACATTCTCGATAATAGCCTGTTCGAGATGTTTCAATCTGCATACAGAAGGGATCACAGCACGGAGACCGCCGTGCTGAGCGTCATGAACAGCTTGCTCTTGGAGGAGCGATGCCCACAAGGTGTTCTGTGATGGCGCTTGCTCGACCTCAGTGCGGCGTTCGACACGCTTGATCATTCTGTACTGCTAAAGAGACTTGAGAGAACTTAACGGTCTCAGAGGCACGGTGCTTGACTGGTTTTCATCATATGTATGTGATCGAGAACAACGTGTTATCATTGACAGTGTTAAATCATCACCATCTCCTCTTTTGTTCGCGTGCCACAAGGCTCCGTGTTGGGACCTGTGCTTTTTACCCTTTATTCTCACCTTTGTCGGATGTCATGTCTCGGAATGATTGTCAGTATCACAGTATGCTGATGATACTGAAGTATCGTCAAGTAGTGTCCGCAGGATTTTTCTAATGTTATTTCTAAAGTTCAAACCTGCGTCCATGACGTATCATTCTTGGATGGTTAGCAATAAGCTTAAACTAAACCCAGACAAAACGAGGTGATCAAGGTGGGTTGTTCCATCATGCCTGCGGCAGATTGAAGACAGTTCGATTGAATTGGAAGACAGCTGTATTGATTTTCAAGAAAGTGTGAAATATCTCGGTGTGAAAACTAGACAGCACTCTGACTATGAAGACCACATCAGCAGTGTGTGTCGAGCCTGTTTCCTGGAACTCAGGCGCATTGCTAGCAATTAGGCAATATCTCTCAAGAGAAGCAGTGAGAAAACTAGTATCGGCCTTTATTCTGTCACGTATTGATTACTGTAATGCCACTTTCATTGGTATCACAGATGAGCAGCTCTCACGTCTACAACGAATTCAAATGCTGCTGCTCGGTTAGTTTTGAGAAAACGTAAACGAGACCATGTCACGCCGATGCTTCGTGAGCTTCACTGGCTGCCAGTTGAAGCTCGTGTACAATACAAAGTGGCTGTTCTGGCTTACGCCACTTTGAGGGTAGTCTAGCGCCCTGTCTCTCAGTGACCTTGACCACCAGGAAATTTGCTAGAAGTCTGAGATCTTCTTCAGAGAAGCAGTTTAGTGCCCCCCAGGTCGAACCTTCAGACAGCTGGGGGGCGTGCCTTTAGTATTGCTGCTCCAAGGATATGGAATAAGTTGCCGGTCAGCCTCAGACAGCTGGGGGGGCGTGCCTTTAGTATTGCTGCTCCAGGATATGGAATAAGTTGCCGGTCAGCCTCAGACACTCACCTTCTCTTAGCACTTTCAAGAGCCATCTGAAAACCTATCTTTTCAAAGCACATTTAGGGTAACGCTTGCTTTATTCTGTAGTTAGACGTGCTGCTTTTTATTTTTTATCTTATTATTTTTGTGCTGTAGATTTTCTATATTAATGATTGTTTCGAATGAATCACAATGTATGAAGGAATGTATGCGTGAGTTCAAGCGCAATGAGTAATTTGTTGAATTAGAATTGCGCTATAGAAATGCAATCTATTATTATTATTATTATTTGGAAAGTCTTGTAGCGATCCTGCTAACTTATCTAAACTGGCCATCAGATGTTGGGCAGAGTCATAAAAGGATAAACAGTCAAGAGTAAAAGTCATGTACTTTCTGAAGACTGTGCAATGCAGGTAACCCTCTTATATTCAGAAGTTACTGCTTGCATGATAAAATGAGAATCGTAGCCTAAGTTATGAAAGAAGATAGGCAGTTTCCATTTTTTAGGGTCAACCTTAAGCTGAAGATTGCAACTATTGTGTGCAGCTCCCTAAACTTTCCAGTAATGTGATCGTGGTCTCTCACTGTGTCGCCTAATAATTCTCTGTTACATATCCAACAGTGTGTAGATGAGTCATAGCGTTCTTGGTCTTCAGGAGTCATAACAATGTCTGAAAGATTTAGTTGGTTGGAGTAGTAATTACGAAGTTGTTTCATCTGCTCTAAAATCTACTAGCTGCGTTGGGACCTCTGTAAATCTCTGGGCGTGTGTGTGCCCATCTGACCTAACAACAATAAACGCATAAGAACAGATCTGATGGTGGGTTAATAAGGTTGTTTTTTGTTCTTGCTGTTGTGGGCCATAGTACTGTGGTAAGAGCGATTCAAAGTCAGCATAAACCACGTACGGACTCATTTGCATTTTGTGTAAATTCTTAAAACTAACTTTAGACCCTGGTTTTGGTGTAAGGAGTTTAGTTTCACAGTCTACAAAACTTTTACAATGAGTTCTATGACTGGCAGCTGCTTCTATAGTTGGGATTCTGACCAAACACCTTCTACAAAGCCCTTGTTTAAAATTGTCTTTTGTAGTATAAGCCATAAGTCTGCTTATTGTTCTGATTAATACATAATGACTCTTTGTACTATCTGCAAACAGTATCAAGTCTACATGTTTGTTAAGCGGTTCGCCTAAAGTAGGAGCGTTTGGAGAAATCCTTAGAGGCACTAGATTGGCTTCTACAGACCATGTGTATACGTTTACAGTGATTGGGTTGTTTTGCTCTTCAAACTGAGATATACTTTCTATACTCACTGGGAAAGGTATGTTATCAAAGTTCAGCTCTTGTTTGTATGCTTCATAATTGGAAACTCTGTTTGCATGATTTTTAACAGGATATAAATGCGCTAAAACACACCACATAAAACACATGTTGTCAGAATTATGTATGTTTAAGACTGCTCGTTTTAACTCTAACTCTTTTGGAAGAGGAAGGTAAGAATTGCCGACTATAGGATAGAACTTTGTTTGTCTTAATCTTATTTCAAGGACTGTTCCTTCAGACCAGCCAGAACCCTTAACTTTGCCTCCTCACTTGCATGATTAAACTGTGTAAGCATGTAATCAGCCCAGTTAGAGTTAAAGTCGTGATAGCTGATTACTTCTTTCTGCCTTGTTGAAACCCAGACTTCCATGTTACTATCATCAGGCGTTATATAATCAATCAGAACAGCCAACAGCACTTTTACTGGCAGCTCCATCTGAAGAGACTCTGGGATTTTAGAGATAGCATGTGCTACGCTTTCATAAACATTTGTGGGGTTAATAATGTCCATGTCTACTTCACTAAACGTATTGCTTAATTGTTTGTCACTACCAAATATTTCTTCCATCGTATATAGTTTTTTATCCTCGAATTTACTTGTGGTCGTCATTTTTAAAGCCACAATATTTACGTAAATTAAAAAAATAAATGTAAATAAAGTAAGTAAAACGCGCTTTTATTCTTCACCCAAGCATCGCAACACTTCAAGACACGTTAACCTTACAATAACACCCGCTAATATTTTAGCTTTTTCTGAATCACTACAATCAATGTTTATCACTTTGATTGCTTCGTTAAATAGTTCACTATGATCTTTTATTATATTGTCTATATCATTCTCAAAACCAAATTCACTAAAATCAATGTTTAATACTTTCACTGTTTCGTCAAATAGTTCATTACAATTCTTTAAATCAGATTCACTGAGTTCGACAGCCATTTCAAAATCTAAAATAAATAAAAAAAATAATTGTAAATTCAGATGTTATTTTATAGTCTTTTCTAATCGTAAAACCTAATCTTCATCAAAGTAAATAGTTACTCCTTCAGGGCTGGGAGAAACAGTCAGATCAACATCTTCAGAAGCCATATAATCAAGTAAAATGGCAAACAACTTTATAGCCAGTTGGGGCCAAGAATCTGGTATTTCACTGATGGCCTGCTTCACACTTTCTCGTATTTTTATGTGATTAAAAAGATCAGTAATTGATTCTTCAAACCTGCTCTTTAACTCTTCTCTATCAGCCTTCCAATCCAACTCGTAAAGTATATTAGTAAGCTCTCTAATAACTACTTTGGGCTTCATTTTTTAAACCAGAATAAAATCATAAATTAAAAAAATTAATTAATCAGTTTCTCTCTCCCTCTCTCTCCCTCATTCACTCCCTCATCTCTCTCTGTCTGTCTGTCTCCACCTCTCATCCTCCCTCCTCCCTCCCCTCTCTCTCATTCACTCGCTGCATGGGTCTGTAACGCTGTCAAACGATCAATAGACAGCTAAGGCCTATTTTGAGTCTGGGTTTTCCCGTTCTCTCTCCCTCTGACAGAAGTTGTAGTAAAGTATTGATTTGTACCTTCCTTGTTCACACGCGCAGAGTAATCATTAACAATCAAAATAAGCAAAACAATGATAATGATAATGAAAGTGATTTATCTCCCTTTAATTATACATAAAAGCAATGGTCTTCCCTGAATAAATTATCTATTTATAGATCGGTGAGAGAAAATTGATTATTAAAAGTTGTGTTTTTGTGTTTAAATTGCTAAAGCTTGTAATACGAATATTGTACAAAGTAGCTACTAATAAGTACTTTAAAGCACAGTTGTTGTTTAACCTTTAAAACTATTCTGCTTGAAAAAAAAACAATTTTAATAACAGTCATGCTTTATGCACCATAGAATTATAAAGCTTTCAGTTTGCACAGTATATATATTAATCTTAAAGGTGTATAGGTAAAGAACGTTTGACCTACAAAGCAGTGCAGTAAACTAGGTCAAGTAATCACAGATTTTTTTAACCTAGCAGTGCAGTAAACTAGGTCAAGTAATCACAGATCTTTTTTAACCTACAAAGCAGTGCAGTAAACTAAGCCAAGTGATCTTGTGATTAATTGACCTAGTTGATTAAACCCTTAATTTTTATGTCCTTGGAGAGAATGTAAATATCTATGTTCACGATCACCAAATCTTATCTAGCACGTAAGCCCCCATTTTAATGTACTGATTACGTCAATTTTAGAGGTTTTTGCGTGTTAATTTTGTTTGTAAAACAGGTGTTAATTTTGACCAAAACTGATATGAGATGGACGTGATTTGGATGTGAAAAGGGGGGTTTTCGTGCAAAATAAGATGGGTGGTCTTGAACATAGATATTTACATTCTCTGCTTGTCATCTCCTCTGTCATTTGGCGTCCTCTGACTGCATGAAAGTGGTGCTGGACATGGCGGCTTTGGGGGTGGACTGTCCTGTATCCTTTGTTCCTTTCTTAACAGAGACAATGTCCTGTGTCCTTTGTTCCTTTCTTAACAGAGACAGTGTCCTGTGTCCTTTGTTCCTTTCTTAACAGAGACAATGTCCTGTGTCCTTTGTTCCTTTCTTAACAGAGACAATGTCCTGTGTCCTTTGTTCCTTTCTAAACAGAGACAATGTCCTGTATCCTTTGTTCCTTTCTTAACAGAGACAGTGTCCTGTATCCTTTATTCCTTTCTTAACAGAGACAGTGTCCTGTATCCTTTGTTCCTTTCTTAACAGAGACAGTGTCCTGTATCCTTTGTTCTTTTCTCAACAGAGACAGTGTCCTGTATCCTTTGTTCCTTTCTTGACAGAGACAGTGTCCTGTATCCTTTGTTCCTTTCTTAACAGAGACAGTGTCCTGTATCCTTTGTTCCTTTCTTAACAGAGACAGTATCCTGTATCCTTTGTTCCTTTCTCAACAGAGACAGTGTCCTGTATCCTTTGTTCCTTTCTTACCAGAAACAGTGTCCTGTATCCTTTGTTCCTTTCTCAACAAAGACAGTGTCCTGTATCCTTTGTTCCTTTCTTAACAGAGACAGTCTCCTGTATTCCTTTGTTCCTTTCTTACCAGAGACAGTGTCCTGTATCCTTTGTTCCTTTCTTGACAGAGACAGTGTCCTGTATCCTTTGTTCCTTTTTTAACAGAGACAGTGTCCTGTATCCTTTGTTCCTTTTTTAACAGAGACAGTGTCCTGTATCCTTTGTTCCTTTCTTAACAGAGACAGTGTCCTGTATCCTTTGTTCCTTTCTTAACAGAGACAGTGTCCTGTATCCTTTGTTCCTTTCTTAACAGAAACAGTGTCCTGTATCCTTTGTTCCTTTCTTAACAGAGACAGTGTCCTGTATCCTTTGTTCCGTTTCATCCCCTTTTTTTCGTTTCTTTCTCTTTCATAATATCCCTTTTGCTTTTTCTTCCCTTGTTTTCGTCATTTTTTCAACTGAGACCGTCTCCTTTCTGTCACTTCTCTTTTCCTGTGTTTTTCTTTCTGTACCCCCCCCCCCCCCCCCCCCACACCCTTTTCGTCTTCTTCTTAACTGGTCCATTTCACTGTGTGTCTGTCTGTGTGCAGTTGGAGACGGGCCGTCCAGTGATGGTGTTGGAGTACTGTAATGGGGGCAGTCTGCTGTCCTTCCTCTTGGAGCCGGAAAATGCCTGTGGCCTGGGGGATGACGACTTCCTCACCTTGCTCAGGAACTCAGGTCTGCAGTTGGTCCTTCAACTTTGGAACTTTGTCTGGAAACACTTGCCACTCACTTCACGTGTTCTGTAGAGGCTGAGGGTCGGGTAGGAGGATGGAGAAAGGGGTGGTGTGGAATTGGGGGGGGGGGGGGGGTTCAGGGGATAGGGGTGGGGTGGGGACGAAAGGGCGATTACTTAACTGGGATGTTCACCGGAGCGTGGTCCCTAGCTTTCCCTCTCCACCCTGACGGCCTTTTTGATCTACCGGTATGAAGACACGCCTCTGTCCACAACCTCTCCACCCTGACGGCCTTTTTGATCTACCGGTATGAAGACACGTCTTTGTCCACAACCTCTCCACCCTGACGGCCTTTTTGATCTACCGGTATGAAGACAGTCTTTGTCCACAACCGAACAAATGCCACGTCAGCACTGTAGAATGACACCTCCTCTTCCCTTTCACCTCATCCCCTTTCCCTTTGCCACATTGTCTGCTGGTGTGTTCTTGCTGCTTAGGCGATGTGTGTGTACAGTGATATCAATGTACTGGCATGAAGCATGTTTCGATGCATTTGCCATAAACTCGACATGAAATTAGGTACACACAGGGGTGTGTGTGGGGGGAAATGGAACCTACAAGTCTTGTACTATGAAAGCGCGAGGTGAAGAATGCCTCTGATTATGAGATGTCCACAACATCGATACAGAGTCTTGACACCCTCCCTCCGTAGTTTCTTGCTGTAAGGGCAATGTCTTTGATGTGGAATCTTTTGCGTGCCAAGAAGTCTCTTAAAATTAGGTCAGTATGTAAAGTTAGGACACATTCCTCAGGCAAATTTACGTCCATCTGTGGTTTGGCTGTATTGACATTTGGAGAACAAAGAGACACTGGTTGTACTGACATTTGGAGAACAAGGAGACATTGGTTGTATTGACATTTGGAGAACAAGAGAAATGTAGACTGCTTTGTATTGAAACGGACAAAAATGAATGTGCTATTCTTCATGCCCCGACATAGGCTTAACGGAATGAATATCCTCCATATCCCAACAAGGGCTTAGAGGAATAAATATCCCCATATCCCGACATGGGCTTAGAGGAATAAATATCCCCATATCCCAATAAGGACTTGACGGAATAAATATCTCCCATGTCCCAACAAGGGCGTAGAGAAACAAATATCCCCTATATCACAACAGGAGCATAGAGGAATAAATATCCCCCATATCCCAACAAGGGCTTAACAGAATAAATATATCCCATATCCCAGCAAGGGCTTAACAGAATAAATATCCCCCATACCCCAACAAGGGCGTAGAAAAATGAATATCCCCCATATCCCGACAATGGTATAATGGAATAAATATCCCCATAACCCAACAAGGGCTTAGAGGAATAAATATCCCCCATATCCAAACAAGGACTTAGAGGAATAAATATCCCCCATATCCCGACATGGGTTTAACGGAATAAATATCCCCCATATCCCAACAAGGGCGTAGAGGTTGTGTGAAGATGTCAACTAGTCATTGTTCCACAGGCTGTGTGAAGATGTCAACCAGTCAGTTGTTCCCCAGGCTGTGTGAAGATGTCAACCAGTCATTGTTCCACAGGCTGTGTGAAGATGTCAACCAGTCAGCTGTTCCACAGGCTGTGTGAAGATGTCAACCAGTCATTGTTCCACAGGCTGTGTGTGAAGATGTCAACCAGTGAGTTGTTCCACAGGCTGTGTGAAGATGTCAACCAGTGAGTTGTTCCACAGGTTGTGTGTGAAGATGTCAACCAGTCAGTTGTTCACAGGCTGTGTGTGTGAAGATGTCAGCCAGTGAGTTGTTCCACAGGCTGTGTGAAGATGTCAACCAGTGAGTTGTTCCACAGGCTGTGTGAAGATGTCAACCAGTGAGTTGTTCCATAGGCTGTGTGAAGATGTCAACCAGTCATTGTTCCACAGGCTGTGTGTGTTGTCAACCAGTCATTGTTCCACAGGCTGTGTGAAGATGTCAACCAGTCATTTGTTCCACAGGCTGTGTGAAGATGTCAACCAGTCAGTTGTTCCACAGGCTGTGTGAAGATGTCAACCAGTCAGTTGTTCCACAGGCTGTGTGAAGATGTCAACCAGTCAGTTGTTCCACAGGCTGTATGAAGATGTCAACCAGTGAGGTGTTCCACAGGTTGTGTGAAGATGTCAACCAGTGAGTTGTTCCACAAGCTGTGTGAAGATGTCAACCAGTCAGTTGTTCCACAGCTGTGTGAGATGTCACCAGTCGTGTTCCACAGGCTGTGGAAGATGTCAACAGTGAGTTGTTCACAGGCTGTGTGAAAGTGTCAACAGTCAGTTGTTCCACAGCTGTGTGTGAGATGTCACATCAGTTGTTCCACAAGCTGTGTGTGAAGATGTTAACCAGTCAGTTGTTCCACAGGCTGTGTGTTAAGACGTTAACCCGTCAGTTGTTAATCACGTGGAGCACACTTTTGGCGAAATCATCACTCTGCAACAGAGTTATTTCTGTTGCTCTGGTTTGTCCATGTGTAGAAATCATCAGTCTGCAACAGAGTTATTTCTGTTGCTCTGGTTTGTCCATGTGTAGAAATCATCAGTCTGCAGCAGAGTGTTTCTGTTGCTCTGGTTTGTCCATGTGTAGAAATCCACAGTCTGCAGCAGAGTGTTTCTGTTGCTCTGGTTTGTCCATGTGTAGAAATCCACAGTCTGCAGCAGTGTTTCTGTTGCGCTGGTTTGTCCATGTGTAGAAATCCACAGTCTGCAGTAGAGTGTTTTTTTTATCCTCAGGTTTGTCCATGTGTAGAAATCCACAGTCTGCAGCAGAGTGTTTCTGTTGCGCTGGTTTGTCCATGTGTAGAAATCCACAGTCTGCAGTAGAGTGTTTTTTGATCCTCAGGTTTGTCCATGTGTAGAACACCTGTCGGCCCATTCTCTACGCGTGGCTGATTTTTGTGCTCATGTTGATTTGGAGTCAAAGTCGCATCGAAGATTATAATATTAGACAGGAAAGACTCCCCTCCCCATTCACTCCTAGTGGCCCCCACTCTCTCTCCTCTGTGGAAAAAAGTGCTCCTTCGTGCTAACAGCCCAGTTGGTTGGTGGTTATATTTTACGTCTTTTCATCCGGCAGATGATATTAGACAGAACCCCCCCCCCTCCCCCACTTAAGTCATTTCAACACATACATCTGCATACACTTATGAAAAAGAAAACATCATAACAGTTAAGGACCCTCATAATAGTCTAGCTACCTCAGAACTGTGTGTGTGTGTGTGTGTGTGTGTGTGTGTGTGTGTGTGGTGGTGTGTGTGTGTGTGGTGTGTGTGTGGTGTGTGTGTGTGTGTGTGTGTGTGTGTGTGTGTGGTGTGTGTGTGTGTGTGTGTGTGTGTGTGTGTGTGTGTGTGTGTGTGTGTGTGTGTGTGTGTGTGTGTGTTGTGTGTTTCCACAGCTGAAATGCTCACAGCTTAGTGTGTGTGTCTGTTTCTACAGTTGACGCTCTTAGTTACCTGCAAGGGGCCGGCATCGTTCACCGCGACATCAAACCAGGCAACATTTTACGACACGTCCACGATGACGGCAAGTACGTGTGCGGGCGACGCGTGTTGAATCAAAAAGTGACGTAATGTGTTCTATTAGGCAGGATCAGGGCACGACATATTTCACATTACACAGTTGAACAGCAGTGTCAGGTTAGGGTCACTCACACACACACACACACACACACACATGGATACATCGCTTTTTATAGCATGCATCGGCGAAATTGTTCTGAAAGCGCAAAGAAGCGACTGTTCCTAAACCTAAGCCTTTTTGTCATCAGTCATATCTTTAAATCGTCCTACAGTGATACTGAAGTCATGTATTGTCATCAGTGTGTCTTTCAGTTGCCCTACAGTGGTACTGAAGTCATGTATTGTCATCATTGTGTCTTTACGTTGTCCTACAGTGATACTGAAGTCATGTATTGTCATCAGCGTTCTTTAAGTTGTCTACAGTGATACTGAAGTCATGTATTGTCATCAGCGTGTCTTTCAATTGTCCTACAGTGATACTGAAGTCATGTATTGTCTTTCAGCGTGTCTTTCAGTTGTCCTACAGTGATACTGAAGTCATGTATGTCATCAGCGTGTCTTTAAATTGTCCTACAGTGATACTGAAGTCATGTATTGTCATCAGCGTGTCTTTTCAATTGTCCTACAGTGATACTGAAGTCATGTATTGTCATCATCGTGTCTTTCCGTTGTCCTACAGTGATACTGAAGTCATGTATTGTCATCAGCGTGTCTTTCAGTTGTCATACAGTGATACTGAAGTCTTGTATTGTCATCAGCGTGTCTTTCAGTTCACTACAGTGGTACTTTCTTACTTGCTGATGATGTATTGCCAGTAGGTCTGTATTTTGCAGCCAGTACTCCGTGTTTTTTCCACGTGTGCTGTGTGTCCTTTCCACGTGTGCTCTGTGTCCTTTCCACGTGTGCTCTGTGTCCTTTCCATGTGTGCTGTGTGTCCATTCCACGTGTGCTCTGTGTCCTTTCCACGTGTGCTGTGTGTCCATTCCACGTGTGCTCTGTGTCCTTTCCCCGTGTGCTGTGTGTCCATTCCCCGTGTGCTCTGTGTCCTTTCCACGTGTGCTGTGTGTCCATTCCACGTGTGCTCTGTGTCCTTTCCATGTGTGCTGTGTGTCCTTTCCACGTGTGCTCTGTGTCCTTTCCACGTGTGCTCCGTGTCCTTTCCACGTGTGCTCCGTGTCCTTTCCACGCGTCTTTGTCCTTTCTACGTGTTTTGTGTGTACTTTTCACGTGTGCTGTGTGTCCTTTCCACCTGTGCTCGTTGTCCTTTCCACGTGTGGTCTGTGTCCTTTCCACGTGTGCTCCGTGTCCTTTCCACGTGTTCTATGTGTCCTTTCCACGTGTACTGTGTGTCCATTCCACGTGTGCTCTGTGTCCTTTCCACGTGTGCTGTGTGTCTTTCCACGTGTGCTCAGTGTCCTTTCCACGTGTGGTCTGTGTCCATTCCCCGTGTGGTCTGTGTCCATTCCAGTGTGGTCTGTGTCCTTTCAACGTGTGCTCGTTGTCCTTTCCACGTGTGCTGTGTCCTTCCACGTGTGCTCTGTGTCCATTCTACGTGTGCTCCGTGTCCTTTCCACGTGTGCTTGTGTCCTTTCCATGTATGCTCTGTGTCCTTTCCACGGTGCTATGTGTCCTTTCCATGTATGGTCTTTTTTTTTTTTTTTTTTTTTTTTTTTTTTTTTTTTTTTTATTAATTTGCTTGTAAAGAAATTTACACATGGAAATCTCGAAAAAAAAAAAAACAAAAAAAAAGAAAAAAAAAAAAAACACACAAAAAACCAGCAACAAAAACAGCACTACAAAAAACAAAAATGACAGTAGATCTTATCTTACGTAAATGCATTACAAAGCTGCAATAAGTTCGCAAAAAGAACAGCGATTCCTATTTAAGATATACATATTACAAATATGCACAACATTGTGTCTACACTGTCAGTGTCACACATTAAACTTACTATTTTGGAGCGTTTTCCGTTTTTTTTCTTCAAAATCAATAGTCAAAGAAAGAGAGAGAGAGAGACAGACAGACAGACAGACAGAGACAGAAAAAACAACAACACAACCCTAAGTTCCTAAAGTATTCTATACAGAAGCATAGGAATCGACATTGACAGTTCAAATAAATTAGTTATCCAGAAACGACGGTTGACTTTTAGCTGTCACGCCAGCTTTGCTCAGGACTACACATATGCATACACGTGCGCGCGCGAGCACGCGCATACAAATCTTAGTTTTCAATAAAAAATTCATATTGTTGCCATTTGTTTGCAAAATCAACATAGTTCAAATTCATTTTTGCAATGCATTTTTCTACTTGGTATTTGGTTTTTAAATATTTCCTGAAGACAGGAAACAGAGGAACCACCTTTTCAAGTCTGGATTTATATACAAAGAACTTTGCAGAGATAATAATGTAATCGAGTATGATGTCAGTTTTTATCCGAGAGTCAGTGCCAAACAGAACAAATTCCTTTGATAATACGATTTCAGGTACACCAGAGCAATTGTCTTTTAAGACGTTCTGAAGGTCAGTCCAAAAATGTGTTGTCACGTCGCATGTGAAAAATAGATGATCTATAGTTTCCTTTTCAGACTTACAAAAAGTACATTTGTTATTTTCAACAATGTTCATTTTTTCAAGAACAATATTTGTAGCCAGGATCCTGTGAATTAATCTTATCTGAAACCATCTCAGTTTAATTTCTTTTATTTTGTGTGTGTGAAGAAATATATTTTTCCAGTTCAATTCTTTTCCTATTTCACTGTTCCATTTCTTACAGCACCTTGGCTGTGAGTTATCTGCATTTAAGATGTCATAATAAAGTCGAGCTCCTTTCTTTGCGCTCCAGATGATACTGAGAGCTTTTTCAGTGGGCGTAGGCATATTACTAGTAAATCTGATATTCTTCGTTTGAATATATTTTCTGACAGATTGTACACAACCTAGGTATAGCATAAAGTTTGTTTGAACGGTATGCTTTTGCTTGAATTCTTCATATGTCATGAACGATCCTGCTTGGTTTATTAAATCTGCAATACGATATACACCTTTGTCTATCCAGTCCTTGAAACATATACTTTTTCCCGTCTATTTTAATGTTTTTATTGTAAAAAATGTTTTCAGCCAAACAATCACTAGGATCCTCAATACTTACTTTGTCACCAAAGATTCTATATGCTTGGAAAGTGTCATTCCAAAAGGCATTAGTCTCTTTTCGGCTCACTGGTAAAGCATAACCATATTTTTCGAGGTCTTTTACCAAAGGATACGTTGTTTCTATCACAGACTTCCATTTATGATTACTAAATTTAAGTTTTCTGATCCATGTAAGTTTCAATGCCATTATCATGTGTTTAAGTGAAGGTATACCTAATCCTCCATTTCTAACATTTTTTTACTGTTGTTTTCGGGCTATCCTATCTTGTTTGTTATTCCATACGAATCGAAAGCATTGCTTTTGAAGCTTATCCATAAAACTGTTTGGTGGATTAGGTAACAAGATCCAAAGATATATCAATTTTGAGAGAATCAGTGATTTTAAAACGGCTACTCTGCCAACAGGTGTAATAACTCTCTTACTCCAGGCGTTGAATAACGATTTTATTTCAAGAAATTTGTCTTTGAAATTCAGTTCTATGCAGTGTGATAGTTCTGGGGTAAACCATATTCCAAGGATCTTAAACTGTTTTGGATTCCAGTCTATTTTTAGGTGGGCATATATCTAGTCTTTGAAAACACTTTGCTTCCTAGCCAAACTGCCTTCGTTTTTTCGATATTCATGTGCAAACCAGACACTTTTGCGAATTTGTCTAAGGTCTCTATTGAATGTTCAAATGATATTCTGTCCCCTTCGCTTGTCAACTGTGTATCGTCTGCAAACTGAGAGAGCTTGTGTTCAGTTTGGTTAATGTATATTCCCTTTATGTTTTTATTTTCCCTAATCATAATGGCTAATATTTCTGCGGACAATATAAATAAATAGGGAGATATATGGTCTTTGTCCTTTCTACGTGTGCTGTGTGTCCTTTCCACGTGTGCTGTGTGTCCTTTCCATGTATGGTCTTTGTCCTTTCTACGTGTGCTGTGTGTACTTTCCACGTGTGCTGTGTGTCCTTTCCACATGTGCTCGTTGTCCTTTCCACGTGTGTCTGTGTCCATTCCACGTGTGGTCTGTGTCCATTCCACGTGTGGTCTGTGTCCATTCCACGTGTGCTCTTTGTCCTTTCCACGTGTGCTGTGTGTCCTTACCACGTGTGCTGTGTGTCCTTTCCTTGTGTGCTGTGTGTCCTTCCATGTGTGCTGTGTGTCCATTCCATGTGTGCTCGGTGTCGATTCCATGTGTGCTCTTTGTCCTTCCACGTGTGCTGTATGTCCATTCCACGTGTGCTCTTTGTCCTTTCCAGGTGTGCTGTGTGTCCTTTCCAGTGTGCTGTGTGTCCTTTCCACGTGTGCTCGGTGTCCTTTCCACGTGTGCTCGTGTCCTTTCCATGTGTGCTCGGTGTCCATTCCACGTGTGCTGTGTGCCCATTCCACGTGTGCTGTGTGCCCATTCCATGTGTGCCGTGTGCCCATTCCATGTGTGCTGTGTGCCCATTCCACGTGTGCTGTGTGCCCATTCATGTGTGTTGTGTGCCCATTCCATGTGTGCGTGTCTTATTCCACGTGCTGTGTGTCCTTTCCATGTGTGCTCGGTGCCCATTCCACGTGTGCTGTGTGCCCATTCCAAAGTGTGCTGTGTGCCCCTTCCATGTGTGCTGTGTGCCCTTCCCTGTGTGCTGTGTGCCCTTCCATGTTGCTGTGTGCCCATTCCACGTGTGCTGTGTGCCCTTCACGTGTGTGTGCCCATTCCATGTGTGCTGTGTGCCCATTACATGTGTGCTGTGTGCCCATTCACCGTGTGCTGTGGGGCCCATTCCACGTTTTGCTGTGTGTCCTTTCCATGTGTTCGTTTTGCCCATTCAAACATGTGCTGTGTGCCCATTCCGTGTGATGTGTGTCCTTTCCCCGTGTGCTGTGTGCCCATTCCACGTGTGCTGTGTGCCAATTCCATGTGTGCTGTGTGCCCATTCCAAAGTGTGCTGTGTGTCCTTTCCATGTGTGCTCGGTGTCCATTCCACGTGTGCTGTGTGCCCATTCCTTTTGTGATGTGTGCCATTCCACGTGTGCTGTGGTGCCCACTCCACGTGTGCTGTGTGCCTATTCCACGTGTGCTGTTTGTCCTTTTCCTTTTGTGCTGTGTTCCCCTTCCACCCCTGTGTGCCCATTCCCATGTGTGCTGTGTGCCCATTCCCCGTGTGCTGTTTTGCCCATTCCACGTGTGCTGTGTGCCCATTCCACGTGTGCTGTGTGCCCTTTCCACGTGTGCTCGTGTCCTTTCCGTGTGCTGTGTGCCCATTCCACATGTGCTGTGTGCCCATTCCACGTGTGCTGTGTGTCCATTCCACGTGTGCTGTGTGCCCATTCCACGTGTGCTGTGTGCCCATTCCACGTGTGCTGTGTGCCCATTTCACGTGTGCTGTGTGCCCATTTCACGCTGTGTGCCCATTCATGTGTGCTGTGTGCCCATTCCACGTGTGCTGGTGCCCATTCCACGTGTGCTGTGTGCCCATTTCACGTGTGCTGTGTGCCCATTTCACGTGTGCTGTGTGTCCATTCCACGTGTGCTGTGTTTCCCATTTCACGTGTGCTGTGTGCCCATTTCATGTGTGCTGTGTGCCCATTTCACGCTGTGTGCCCATTCCATGTGTGCTGTGTGCCCATTCCACGTGTGCTGTGTGCCCATTTCCACGTGTGCTGTGTGCCCATTTCACGTGTGCTGTGTGTCCATTTCCACGTGTGCTGTGTGCCCATTCCACGTGTGCTGTGTGCCCATTTCACGTGTGCTGTGTGTCCATTCCACGTGTGCTGTGTGCCCATTTCACGTGTGCTGTGTGCCCATTTCACGTGTGCTGTTTTTGCCATTCAGTGTGCTGTGTGCCCATTTCACTTTGTGCTGTGTGCCCATTTCACGTGTGCTGTGTGCCCATTTCCACGTGTGCTGTGTGCCCATTCCATGGTGTGCTGTGTTGCCCTTCCACGTGTGTGTGTGTCCTTTCCACGTGTGCTCGTTGTCCATTCCATGTTGCTCGTTGTCCATTCCACGTGTGCTGTGTGTCCTTCCGGTGTCTTTTCCCATTCCACGTCGTGTCCTTTTGCAGTGTGCGTGGAATTCAAGCTGTCTGACTTCGGAACAAGCCGAGAAGCGGCCAGACACGAAACAGATGGACTCCCATTGTCGGCACAGAGGTAATTTGGTGGTCAAATCAAATCAAATCAATTCACGTTGCTTTAAGCCACAAAAAACCATATCAGAACTCAAAAACACACACACACACACCCCACACACACACACACACACAAAACACACACACACACACACACAACACACCGGATTGGGCACGGCGTGCTCTTGCTTGAGTCAGTCAGCACCACATGGGTATCATGTGATTGGGCACGGCGTGCGTTGCTTAGTCAGTCAGCACCACAGGGTCATCAGCTGATGGACGGCGTGCGTTTTCTTGAGTCAGTAGACACATGGGTCATCATGCTGATTGGGGGACGGCGTGCTGTTGCCCTTTAGTCAGTCAGCACACATTTGGGGCATTTATGCTGAATTGGGCACGGCGTGCTGTGCTTGAGTCCGTCGCACAAAATGGGTCATCATTTCTGATTGGGCACGGCGTGCTGTTGCTTGGTCAGTCAGCACACATGGGTCATCATGCTGATTGGGCACGGCGTGCTGTTGTGTTCGGGGGCAGTGCTCATGCTGATTGGGCACAGCGTGTTGTTGCTGTTTGGGTCAGAGCTCATGATGATTAGGCACGGCGTGTTGTTGCTGTTCGGGTCAGTCCGCCCTGCTGATTGGGCACGGGGTGCTGTTGTTTGGGTCAGTCCTTATGCTGATGGGCACGGGGTGCTGTTGTTTGGGTCAGTCCTTATGCTGATTGGGCACGGGGGTGCTGTTGTTTGGGTCAGTCCTTATGCTGATTGGGCACGGGTGCTGTTGTTTGGGTCAGTCTTCATGCTGATTGGGCACGGGGTGCTGTTGTTTTGGGTCAGTGCTCATGCTGATTGGGCACAGCGTTGTTGTTTGGGGTCAGTCTTCATGCTGATTGCGCACGGCGTGCTGTTGTTTGGGTCAGTGCTCACGCTGACTGGGCACGGCGTGCTGTTGTTTGGGTCAGTGCTCATGCTTGATTGGGCACGGGGTGCTGTTGTTTGGGTCAGTCTTCATGCGACTCGGCACAGGGTACACAGTGTAATTGCCTCAAGGAGAAAGGAGAGAAGGAAGGAGGAGGGATGGCACAGTGTCACTACCTCAAGGAAAAAAGGAAAAGAAGGAAGGAGGAGGGATGGCACAGTGTCACTACCTCAAGGAGAAAGGAGAGAAGGAAGGAGGAGGGATGGCACAGTGTAATTACCTCAAGGAGAAAGGAGAGAAGGAAGGAGGAGGGATGGCACAGTGTAACTGCCTCAAGGAGAAAGGAGAGAAGGAAGGAGGAGGGATGGCACAGTGTAATTACCTCAAGGAGAAAGGAGAGAAGGAAGGAGGAGGGATGGCACAGTGTAATTACCTCAAGGAGAAAGGAGAGAAGGAAGGAGGAGGGATGGCACAGTGTAATTACCTCAGGGAGAAAAGGAGAGAAGGAAGGAGGAGCGATGGCACAGTGTAATTACCTCAGGCAGAAAGGAGAAAGAAAGGAGGAGGGATGGCACAGTGTAATTACCTCAAGGAGAAAGGAGAGAAGGAAGGAGGGCACAGTGTAATTACCTTTAAGGAGAAAGGGAGACAAGAAAGGGGGAGGGATGGCACAGTGTAATTACCTCAATGAAACGGAGAGAAGGAAGGATGACACCATTGTAATTACCTCAATGAGAAAGGGGAGAAGGAAGGATGACACAGTGAAATTACCTCAATGAGAAAGGAGAGAAGGAAGGATAGCACAGTGTAATTACCTCACGGAGAACGCAGAGGAGGGAAAGGGGGAGGGATGGCACAGTGTAACTACCTCAAGGAGAAAGGAGAGAAGGAAGGATGGCACAGTGTAAAATTTCCTGAAGGAGAAAGGAGAGAAGGAAGGATGGCACAGTGTAATTAAACCTGAAGGAGAAAGGAGAGAAGAAAGGGGGAGGGATGGCACAGTGTAATTACCTCAGGCAGAAAGGAGAGAAGGAAGGGGAGTGAGGCACAGTGTAATTACCTCAATGAGAACGGAGAGAAGGAAGGATGGCACAGTGTAATTACCTGAAGGAGAAAGGAGAGAAGGAAGATAGGCACAGTGTAATTACCTAAGGAGAAAGGAAGAAGAAAGGGAGATGCACAGTGTATTACCCAGGAGAAGGAGAAGGGAGGAGGGTATGGCACAGTGTAATTACCTAGAGAAGGAGAGAAGGAGGATGGCACAGTGTAATTACCTGAAGGAGAAGGAGGCACAGAGGATTACACAGTGAATACCTCAAGGAGAACGGAGAGAAGGAAGGAAGGATGGAAGTGTAATACCTAAGGAAGGTACAAGAAAGGAGGAGAAGGAAGGTGACAGTTACTTAAGTAAAGGAAGAGGAAAGGAAGAGCACAGTGTAATTACCTCAAGGAAAGCGAGAAGGAAGGAGGAGTGGACAGTTAACTCTAAGGAAAAGGAGAAGGAAGGATGCAGTGTAATTACCTAAGGAAAGTGAGAGAGAGGAAGGGGCACAGTGTAATTACCTCAAGGAGAAGAAGAAGAAAGGAAGGATGGCACAGTGTAATTCCAAGGAGAAAGGAGAGAAGACGGATGCACAGTGTAAACCTCAGGAAAGAGAAGAAGGGGAAGGATGGACCGATGAGAGAAACCCAAGAGAAGGAAGAAAGGAAGGAGCAAGTGAAACCTGAAGGAGAAGGAGAGAGGAAGGAAGAGTGAATTACCTCGAAGGAGAAAGGAGGAAGGAAGGAGGAAGGGATGACCTCAGTGTAATTACCTCAAGGAAGAAACGGAAGGTAATAGAAGGAGGAAGGGAAAGGAGATACGGATGGAAGTAATACAAGGAAGGAAAGGAGAGAAGATGGACAGTGTAATTACCTCAAGGAGAAAGGAGAGAAGGAGGAAGGAAGGATGACAGTGTAATTTCCTCAAGGAGAAAGGAGAGAAGGAAGGGAAGGAAGGCATGGAATTACCTCAAGGAGAAAGAGAGAAGGAGGGATGACACATTATCCTCAAGGAGAAAGAGAGAAGGAAGGAGGAGGATGCATGTAATACCTCAAGAGAAAGGAGAGAAGAAGGAGGGATGCACAGGTAATTACCTCAAGGAGAAAGAGAGAAAGGAGGAGGGATGCACAGTGTAACTCAAGAAAGGAGAAGGAAGGAGGGAGGATGGCACAATTACTGAAGGAAAAAGAGAAGGAAGGAGAGGATGGCACAGTGTATTTCTCAAAGGAAAAAAGGAGAGAAGGAGGAGGAGGATGGCACAGTGACTGCCTCAAGGAGAAAGGAGAAGGAAGGAGGAGGACAGTTAACTGCCTCAAGGAGAAAGGAGAGAAGGAAGGAGGAGGAGGTAATGTACCTAGCTCAAGGAGAAAGGAAGGAGGGGAGGAGGGATCAAGGAAGAAGCTAGGAGAAAGGAAGAAGGGGGAGGATGGCACAGGTTAATTCTGGAAGAAAAGGAAGGGGGAGGGATGGCACAGTGTATTTACCCAAGGAGAAAGGAGAGAAGGAAGGGGGGGGATTGCACGTATTAACCTCAAGGAGAAGAAGAGAGGGAAGGGGATTAGCACGGGTAATACTGAAGGAGAAGGAAGAAGGAAGGAGAGGGATGGCACAGTATTTACCTCAAGGAGAAAGAGAGAAGGAAGGGGAGGGAGGCACAGTTAATTACCTCAAGGAGAAGAGAGAGAGGAAGGAGGGAATGGTACATGTAATACCTAAAGGAGAAGGAGAGAAGGAAGGGGGAAGGGATGGCACATTAATAACCTCAGGAGAAAGAGAAGGAAGAGGAAGGTGGCACAGTTAATACCTCAAGGAGAACAGAGAGAAGGAAGGAGGAGGATGGCAGTGTAATTACCTAAGGAGAACGGAGAGAAGGAAAGGGGGAGGGATGGACAGTGTATACCTAAGGCAAACGGGAATGGAGGAAGCGAGGAAGGATGTCAGTGTATGCAGCGATCTGTGTAGCTCCGTCGGAATAGCAGGAAAGACTATGAAGCCAAGACATGCATGCACATCCGCAATGACATGGACAAGACAATGCCAAGACAATGCCATGCCAAGGAAGACAATGCCATGAATGCCAATGCACATAATACAAAACAACGACCCTAGAAAGTGATGACAATGTGAAGACACTATTTCCAAACATTTCTGCCAAAAAAAATGACCAAAATACAAGCGTACAACGAAAATCATAAATCTAAAACTCATAAAGAGAAAGAACATTCACAATATTTTCAAGATAAAAACCAACTTTACTCAAAGAACACTAAAGTTCACCTATCAAAGTTTGTAACTTGCATTTACAAGTGTCCTACTATTTCATTACAGAGACTTAATCTGACCGAAGAGGAAAATCGCTAAACCATCTAATGTTGAAACCGGGCATCTAAAAACCCTACGTCTTATTTCTTTGAAGTCATCACATCAAATCCTTTCCCTCAGAACCATTTTGCTAAACCCGTTGCGAACCGAGCGAACACATCCTAAACCTTTCCCGTTTATTTCCTATTACATTGTAGTTATATTTCGCGCACAACACTATCTCTCCCCTTTTCCCTTTACTAACGTGCCAAAAGAGGCTGTTAAACCATTCATATACTAATACATATTCTCTCTCTCTCTCTCTCTCTCTCTCTCTCTCTCTCTCTCTCTCTCTCTCTCTCATCTCCCCTCTCTCTTCTCTCTTGCAAGTTGACTGGTATTTACTTTTTCCCTTTGTTGCCATATTGACTTGTGTGTTGTCCATGTGGGTTTTTTTTTTTTCTTTTTTCTTTTTTTTTTTTCCCCAGGGCTGGGTGGAAAAAAGCATGTGCAATTTGCTTATCTCATTACCCTGGTGAAATAAAATTTCGTTCGTTCGTTCGTTTTCGTTCTCTCTCTCTCTCTCTCTCTCTCTCTCTCTCTTTTCTCTCTCTCTCTCTCTCTTTTCTCTCTCTCTTCCCCTCCTCTCTCTCTCTCTCTCTCTCTGAAGTAATGTAAAATACCGGAGAACGACGAGAGTTTGGCTGCTTCTGCCTTCCATTTTGAATCAGGGACTATTCACGTCTGGTGCCATCGCATTCAGCATTGTTTTAGACAGGAGTCCACGAACAGGTTGGATGGATGAAAAATCTTGAGAATGTCAACAGTTACCAAGCAAGGGGATGCTAAATATATGTGTGAGCGAACGACGGAAAGAGAGAGGACAAACACAAAAATCTCTGGGAAAAAAACGAGCAGTCTAAAGGGACAAAACGGGACCCCAAGGGAAAAAAACCTTATGAAAATCCAATTATTGGGTGAGATTTATGAGAGGAGGAAACGATGAGAGAATATAAAAGAACAAAGAACAGAAAAGAAGAGAATGAAAGAAAATAAAGTGAAACATGTAGAAATGATAAGTGCGCCCGCGCGTGCGCTGACACACACACCACACACACACCACACACACACACACCACACCACACACACACACACACACAACACACACACACACACACACACCACACACACACACACACACACACACACGCACACACACACACGCACACACACACACAGAGCGAGTTTTCGGGTGTTAATGGCAGTTCCTTTTTCCGTTGATATTTCATTAGAGTTGTTGCAGAAGCTGCTTGTTTTGCGGTTGAACTGGCTGACATTAGAAGTTAAAAAAGGCATTTAAAAAAAGCAGTGAAAATGTCTTTCTGATGTTTTTTCAGCACCCTGTCCTGTACAAAACCGCCTTCTTCGGCAACCGAACCCTTTCCACCATTACTCCAACATCCGGGGAGCTGTGGAGCCTCGGCTGCACCCTGTATCACGCCATGACAGCCTCGCTTCCATTCCGTCCCCTGGGGGGATCAAGGAACAACAGGAAAGCCATGTGAGATGTAAACAAGCAGAGCTTAGTCTGAACTGGTGTGTGGGATGACATTCGTTTGGAAGTGGTCTAACAGCTTCAGGAATGGATGTGGGGTGGGGGTTTAGCCGGGGAGTTTAATTGGCTTGTAGGTCTAGTTTTAACATGGCGTCGGTCCGAGTATGGCCGACTGGGCAAACGATAATTGGACTGCTTTTTGCAAATTTCATCCACTTCGGTGTATTACACCCCCAAATAAAACCTTCCCATTAAAACTCCTGTCTTCCGAAGACCGGTATATTCATGTAAGGCATTTTTCTTGTGCCAATACCTGGTGAAGGCATGGTGAAATCAGTGCTTGGCATGGACATGTTTCCCTGTGCCAATATCTGGTGAATGGCACCATGAAATCAGTGCTTGACATGGACATGTTTCTCTGTGTCAACACATGGTTAGGGCACTATGAAAACAGTGCTTGTCATGGACATGTTTCTCTGTGTCAACACATGGTGAATGACACTATGAAAACAGTGCTTGTCATGGACACGCTTCTCTGTGTCAACACATGGTGAATGGCACTATGAAATCAATGCTTGTTTTTTCTTTCTTTCTGCGTACGCAGGCTGATACTCCTGCGGACACTCCCTGTATAACCAGGCAGTGGAGTTTTGTGTGTATGACCCTTTTCTATCCCGCCATTAAGGCAGCCATACTCCATCTTCGGGGAAGGTGCATGCTATGTGTCACGTGTCATCCATACCAACGGCCAGACTGGCCTTCTCTTCCGAAAGTTGGTGATGGGATTTACGTGTGTGCAAGATGTTGTGCGTGCGTTCACACACGGAACCTCGGTTTATAGTCTCATTCGAAGGACTGTGTGGGGAATGGAGTCAGAACCAATGTTAACTCCGAGGGAAAAATCCCCTATACCGAAATTCGAATCCGCAACCCAGGATCACGAGTCCGGCGCTCTACCAACTGAGCTATTCCGGCCCCCAGTCAATGCTTGTCATGGACATGTTTCTCTGTGCCAACACATGGTGAATGGCACTATGAAAACAGTGCTTGACATGGACATGTTTCTCTGTGTCAACACATGGTTAGGGCACTATGAAATCAATGCTTGTCGTGGACATGCTTATCTGTGTCAACACATGGTTAGGGCACTATGAAAACAGTGCTTGACATGGACATGCTTCTCTGTGTCAACACATGGTTAGGGCACTATGAAAACAGTGCTTGTCATGGACATGCTTCTCTGTGTCAACACATGGTTAGGACACTATGAAATCAGTGCTTGTCATGGACATGTTTCTCTGTGTCAACACATGGTGAATGGCACTATGAAAACAGTGCTTGACATGGACATGTTTCTCTGTGTCAACACATGGTTAGGGCACTATGAAAACAGTGCTTGGCATGGACATGTTTCTCTATGTCAACACATGGTTAGGGCACTATGAAGACAGTGCTTGTCATGGACATGTTTCTCTATGTCAACACATGGTTAGGGCACTATGAAGACAGTGCTTGTCATGGACATGCTTCTCTGTGTCAACACATGGTGAATGGCATTATGAAAACAGTGCTTGGCATGGACATGTTTCTCTGTGTCAACACATGGTGAATGGCACTATGAAAACAGTGCTTGTCATGGACATGCTTCTCTGTGTCAACACATGGTGAATGGCACAAATGAAAACAGTGCTTGGCATGGACATGTTTCTCTATGTCAACACTTTGGTGAATGGCACTATGAAATCAGTGCTTGTCATGGACATGTTTCTCTATGTCAACACATGGTGAATGGCACTATGAAAACAGTGCTTGTCATGGACATGTTTCTGTGTCAACACATGGTTAGGGCACTATGAAACAGTGCTTGGCATGGACATGTTTCTCTGTGTCAACACATGGTTAGGGCACTATGAAATCAGTGCTTGACATGGACATGTTTCTCTGTGTCAACACATGGTTAGGGCACTATGAAATCAGTGCTTGACATGGACATGTTTCTCTGTGTAAACCCACATGGTTAGGGCACTATGAAAACAGTGCTTGTCATGGACATGTTTCTCTGTGCCAACACATGGTTAGGACACTATGAAATAAGTGCCTGGCACTGCAGAGATCTTCATTCCTATAGAGATCTTCAGCCATTATACTGTAGAGATCTTCACCCTATAGAGATCTTCAGCCATCAGCCTGTAGAGATATTCAGCATGTAGAGATCTTCATCCTATAGAGATCTTCAGCCATTAGACTGTAGAGATCTTCACCCTATAGAGATCTTCACCCATCAGCCTGTAGAGATATTCAGCCTGTAGAGATCTTCATCCTATAGAGATCTTTAGCCATCAACCTGTAGAGATATTCAGCCATCAACCTGTAGAGATATTCAGCCATCAGCCTGCAGAGATCTTCATCCTGTAGAGATCTTCATCCTGTAGAGATCTTCATCTGTAGAGATTTTCAGCCTGTAGAGATCTTCATCTGTAGAGATCTTCATCTGTATAGATCTTCATCCTGTAGAGACCTTCATCCTGTCGAGATCTTCATCCTGTAGAGACTTTAAGCCTGTAGAGATCTTCATCAGTAGAGATCTTCATCAGTAGAGATCTTCATCTGTATAGATCTTCATCCTGTAGAGACCTTCATCCTGTAGAGACCTTCACCTGTAGAGATCTTCATCTGTAGAGATCTTTGTTTGTAGATATCTTCAGCTTGTAGAGGTGTTTAGCCTGTAGAGACCATCCTGTAGAGACCTTGGGGTCGTGGCGATGCGAGAGAGCTGCCTATGGCCGGGTGTCAGACGGCAGATTGAGGCCTGCTGTGCCCTTTGCAGTTGGCAGAGGTCCTCCTGCCCCAGTCCTGGCTGCAGACGCTGTGTCCAGGTTGTTGAGGGGGTCAACAGACCAGCGCCTGTCCTGGTCGGCAGCCACCTCTCTGCGCCGTTTTCAGTGCTGTCAGTGTGATGCACATATCTAGCTGACCACGTCTCCCCTGCCATCCAGGACCGTCATGCAGGAAACAGTGGAGAATGGACGTCCCTTTAGTAGCCCACCAAAACCCTGCAGGACAACGAAAGGCACCAGACTGGTCACAGCCTTGCTATCCTGTCCCGAGGACATTGAGCTGTGGACAATCCTGTCCGCTTACAATGGACGTTCGTTCTGGCACCCTGCCGTCCTGGGACCACTCAACACAGTAATGATCCACAGCAATACAGTAATGATCCACAACAGTACAGAATGATCCACATCAATACAGTAATGAAACCACATCAATACATTAATGATCCGCATCAATCCAGTAATGATCCACAACAATACAGTAATCCACAACAATACAGTAATGATCCACATCAATTCAGTAATGATCCACATCGATACCGACGCAGTAATGATCCACAACAAAACAGTAATGATCCACAACAATACAAAAATGATATACAACAATACAGTAATGATCTACAACAATACAGTAATGATCTACAACAATACAGTAATCCACAACAAATGATCTACAACAATACAGAATGATCTACAACAATACAGTATTCCACAACAAATCAGTAATGATCCACAACAATACAGAATAATCCACAACAATGCAGTAATGATCCACAACAATGCAGTAATGATCCACAACAACACAGTAATGATCCACAACAACACAGTAATGATCCACAACAATGCAGTAATGATCCACAACAATGCAGTAATGATCCACAACAATGCAGTAATGATCCACAACAACACAGTAATGATCTACAACCATACAGTAATGATCCACAACAACACGTAATGATCCACAACATACACCGTAATGATCCACAACAATACAGTAATGATCCACAACAATGCAGTAATGATCCACAACAACACAGTAATGATCTACAACAATACAGTAATGATCCACAACAATGCAGTAATGATATACAACAAGGCAGTAAGATCCACAAACAATACAGTAATGATCCACAACAATGCAGAAATGATCCACAACAACACAGTAATGATCCACAACAAACCAGTAATGATCCACAACAATACAATAATGATATTACACACAATGCCAGTAATGATCACAAAAAACACACAGAAATGATCCACGACAACACACAGTAATGATCTACAAACCATACAGTAATAATCCACAACAATGTAGTAATGATCCACAACAACACAGTAAGATCCACAAACAATACAGTAATGATACACAACAATGCAGTAATGATCCACAATCAATACACTAATGATCCACAACAATGCAGAATGATCCAACAACAACAGTAATGATCCACAACAACAGTAATGATCCACAACAATACATAATGATATACAACAATGCAGTAATGATCCACAACAATGCAGTAATGATCCACAACAACACAGTAATGATCCACAACAATACAGTAATGGTCCACATCAATACAGTAATGATCCACAACAATACAGTAATGATCCACAAACAATATAGTAATGATCCACATCAATACAGTAATGATCCACAACAATACAAAAATGATCCACATCAATACAGTAATGATCCACAACAATACAATAATGATCCAC
>CM031604.1:100135757-100147346 GCA_018398815.1 Conus ventricosus
CACATTACTTTTGACGTAGCGCTTTAATTGAGATAACAGAAAAAGGTGTTTTGAGACTACTTTGCATACGTTATTTAGATGAGATTGCCATTTCAATTCTTTATCTATCGTTAACCCTAAAATACGATGCTCGTCTACCTGCTCGATAGAAGTGCCATTCAACTGAAGTTTTAGGGAAAGAGGAGTCAACTGGTGTTTTTGGCGGGTAGCTATAATCATAGATTTGGTTTTGGCTGGGTGTATGACCATTGAGTTTGAATGACACCAGTCTGACACGTCGTTTAGACTTTCCTGGAGAGAAGTTTCTATTGTCTGTAGATCACTACCATTCGTTTGGAGCGACGAGTCATCAGCAAATAAATCTGTTGTGACCTTTTCATCTGATACGGACAATGGTAAATCATTGATGAAGATGCAGAATAGTAGGGGGCCTAGTACAGAGCCCTGTGGGACTCCATGTCTGACAAAGTCTGAAGTGGAGGTTTTGCCATTAAGCGCCACATACTGAGTCCTATCGTTCACATATGATTGGAATAATGAGATTGTCGGGGTATGGTTCAAGTAGAGAGATAGTTTCTTTAGAAGAATGGAATGATCAACAAGATCAAACGCCTTTTTGAAGTCAAGAAAGACAACCCCTGTTATTTGTGATTGGTTCATATTTGAAAGCCATGAGTCACACATTCGTGATAATGCTGTGTGGCAGGAATGATTAGATCGGAATCCAGATTGGAGTGGGTGAAATAGTTTGTTTTTCTCCATGAACTGAGATACGTGTGTGTGTATGTGTCTTTCAAGGGGTCTGGATAGAATCGATAGTAAGGATATAGGTCTGAAATTATTTGGAGAGAGAGAGAGAGAAAGAGAGAGAGAGAGAGAGAGAGAGAGAGAGAGAGAGAGAGGAGAGAGAGAGAGAGAGAGAGGAGAAGAGAGAAAGAGAGAGAGAGAGAGAGAGAGAGAGAGAGGAGAGAGAGAGAGAGAGAGGGTGGTGCAGCACACGTGTTCGGTGTGTGTGTGTGTGTGTGTGTGTGTGTGTGTGTGTGTGCGTGTGCGTGCGTGCGTGCGTGCGCGCGCATGCGTGCGTGCGTGCGTGCGTGCGTACGTGCGTGCGTGTGCGTGTGTGTGAGTGTGTGTGTGTGTATGTGTGTGTGTGTGTGTGTGTGTGTGTGTGTGTGATTTTTTTTCTTTATCATCAGTTTGAGTGGAGTGTTTAAATCCTTAGCATTGTATCCTGGATACTATATCCCCAGCCTGGCAGTATCCCAACCTTTCCCCGTGGAGTGTTTAAATCCTTATCATTGTATCCTGGATACTATATCCCCAGCCTGGCAGTATCCCAACCTTTCCCCGTGGAGTGTTTAAATCCTTAACATTGTATCCTGGATACTATATCCCCAGCCTGGCAGTATCCCAACCTTTCCCCATGGAGTGTTTAAATCCTTAACATTGTATCCTGGATACTATATCCCCAGCCTGGCAGTATCCCAACCTTTCCCCGTGGAGTGTTTTGTTTAAATCCTTAACATTGTATCCTGGATACTATATCCCCAGCCTGGCAGTATCCCAACCGTGGAGTGTTTAAATCCTTAACATTGTATCCTGGATACTATATTCCCAGCCTGGCAGTATCCCAACCTTTCCCCCATGGAGTGATTAAATCCTTATCATTGTATCCTGGATACTGTATCCCCAGCCTGGCAGTATCCCAACCTTTCCCCGTGGAGTGATTAAATCCTTATCATTGTATCCTGGATACTATATCCCCAGCCTGGCAGTATCCCAACCTTTCCCCGTGGAGTGTTTAAATCCTTATACTGTATCCTGGATACTATGTCCCCAGCCTGGCAGTATCCCAACATTTCCCCGTGGAGTGTTTAAATCCTTAACATTGTATCCTGGATACTATATCCCCAGCCTGGCAGTATCCCAACCTTTCCCCGTGGAGTGTTTAAATCCTTATCACTGTATCCTGGATACTATGTCCCCAGCCTGGCAGTATCCCAATTTTTCCCCATGGAGTGTTTAAATCCTTATCACTGTATCCTGGATACTATGTCCCCAGCCTGGCAGTATCCCAACCCTTCCCTGTGGAGTGTTTAATTCCTTATCACTGTATCCTGGATACTATGTCCCCAGCCTGGCAGTATCCCAACCTTTCCCCGTGGAGTGTTTAAATCCTTATCACTGTATCCTGGATACTATGTCCCCAGCCTGGCAGTATCCCAACATTTCCCCGTGGAGTGTTTAAATCCTTATCACTGTATCCTGGATACTATGTCCCCAGCCTGGCAGTATCCCAACCTTTCCCTGTGGAGTGTTTAAATCCTTATCACTGTATCCTGGATACTATGTCCCCAGCCTTGCAGTATCCCAGCATTTCCCCGTGGAGTGTTGTCACGACCAACCCCTGGAGGTCTGCCCTGACAGGATCGGTCTAGATGGGAGTGAAGGGAGTGACTGAACTCACACGCCCCGCAAGAGACCACACAAGAAAGATTACGATACAACACCCCATTTATTCACACCAACACACACATAGTCACAAATAAGCATTCCAACACACACAACATGCACAATCACAATCAAGCATTTCAACACACACGACATACGCACAATTAAGCATTTCAACACACACGACATACCCATAGTCGCAAACAAGCATTTCAACGCACACAACATAACCATAATCATAAATAAGGATTTCCAGCACACATTCCTTTCCGTGCTTCATGTGGTTCCCCCACACCCCTGCCTCTCCAAAGTCCACTGTGAGCACCGAGTCGCATCAGGTGCCCCAAACCGGGTCGGTTCTTGAACGAAGTGTCTTTCAATGCCGACACCATTGACACACCACACACACCCAAATTGCACGACACAGAGCGAACCACACTGGTGTCATGGACTGTAGGAAGTCCGAGGACCGTGGAGAACGCGTCCCGTGGGACGAGGCGTTGTCGCTGAAGGTCCCGGACAGGGGCCAGGATCCTCCAGCAAAGTCCACGTGCTCCTCAACCAGTGCGCGGCCCCAACAGCGCAAGCTTCGGGTGAATCTTCCGGGAGGAGAGAACACGGAAGGGACTGGAAGGAAAGAAGGAAGGGTACTGGAACCCCGCAGTCAGTACGGTCTGACATATGCTGTTAAATCCTAACAGCCCCTCGCATGATGGGCGAGGGGAGGTTTGCTGAATACCCCAGCTCAACACAGACCGGAGCATAACACAGTAAACAAACCAACTGAGGAATGTTCGCTAAAGGTCTCCTCACACGAAGCAGGTAAGAGATTACATTCACAGGCTAAACACATGAATAGCAAATTATATCTTCATCCTTCCCTCACTCACGTTCAACATTTTCCTTTCTTAGGAACTGAACTAATACAGCAACCATTGTTTTATAACTGCCACCACATTTGCAAATAATAATAATTCAATGGCCCAATTATCCCCACATTTTTAGCAACATTTCAAAATGACTCAATTCTCCAACCACGCATCCAAACGACTAATCATGCATACGCACGCTCGCAAACATAGAACTCGTTCCCCTTGCACACACAAACAGACGGTGGCCGAAGAATAAGAGGCCGGTGATTGTGACAGAGGCGGACGAGCGAGACCAAGCAAGTTCCAACCCAAAATCACCAGGCTCTCCCCCATCCCCACCGACTACCGCATCACCAGATGCATAAAAAGGAGAAAGACTTTTGGATATAATTTTGACTGGCCAGGTTAAAGATTGAATTAACCAGAAAAAGTGGTCTCAAACAATATTTCTTTTTATAATTTTGAAAACAAAAGGAAATTGCGCAAAAGAGAAGAATTAGCCGGCTAACAAAAAAAACAACAACAAACAAACCACGAAACTGATGCTTACCAGCTACCCATGGTTGACCCAGAAGTGGCGGGTCAAGCGACTCTCTACCCTCTGTCCAGTCGAGAGGACAGCAGAGCAGATGCGGAAAAGAGATGATGTGATGTCCCTCCCCAACAGGCCGACTGTAGGAATGAAGGTACCGACCGTACCTTCGACGAAGTGGTATAGAACCAGAACCGGAGCAGGCGCTCCCAGGGACATCTTCCACTCGAGTGAAGAACTAACCTGCCTAAACGATGGCAGCCAACATGCCACGCTACGTCACAGTGAGAATACCTCAAGCCTAAGAGGAATGATGCACGTGCGGCAGGTAAAAAGACAGGCAAGAGGCCGATAGAGACAGCCAGTTCAAGCGAAAGGTACCAGCCACCCGTGAACTTGCAGGATGAATTGCACGGGCAGTGGAATTAGAGAGAGAGAGAGAGAGAGAAAAAAACCCAACCTGAGCTGAACGACATTAAGGTGCAAACGCACCACAAGCCACATTAAGGGACGGATACACGACAACAACAACGACAATAAATAAATGAATAATTCCACCACCCTAGATGGGTCAATCGTCATAGGCCTCGTGACAAACCCCCCTTCTAAAGCATCTGTTTCTCTGAGATACAGTGCTCCTTTGAACCTTGACGCATGTGCAAATTCACAACAATGGGACCGAACCCAATCCTCTGTGATGGACAGAGTACGATAAATCCAATACAAACATTCCACGATAGAATTACACAGGGAGATACATAATACTACATTTATCAAACAACTAAGCAAACCTTCCAAGAATAAAAATAGCAATCCGAACAGGTGTTGATTCACTACCGACAACTGTCACTATACCTGGTACCCAAACCAAAAGGGGACATAACCCTGGCTGAGGGGAATTGTCCCTGACTGATTTCCCCAATGGGTGTGCTGACTACGGAGCTCGGCTGAGATAGTCAGCATCCGTATTGCTGGAACCCTTGATATGGCGAAAAATGGCTCTGCAGTTCCACTGCCTAACTCATGAGTCGACGACTGACTGGCCGGATCCGGTCCAGGCACTGGAGAGGATGATGATCGCTCTCCAGTACAAACTTCCGGCCGTACTTCTTCTTGGGTACGCCCTGGAACTCTTGGCATAACCTGTGCAGTTGATCCGTCTGAGCTGAGGAGAGGTTTGAACCAAAGCAAACATCCTGCCACGACTCTTCCTCGATGAAGGGAACAGTGGGGATGTCCTGAATCACCGACACTGCATCCTCATCGCCACTCTCCACGACGACAGGGGTGTATCCTGCCTGGCACTGAGTTCGTCGCACGTACGCCTTCAAGAGGTTGGCATGATACAGGCGTTCCTTGCCTCGCACGCGAATCCTATAGTCCCAGTCACCCACCCGACTGCAGACCACGAAAGGGCCCTGCCAAGCAAGCTGCAACTTGTTCTTCTTTTGTGGAAGGAGAAGCAACACCTCATCACCTGGCTCAAACCACCGTTCAACACTACGCCTGTCGTACAGAGCCCTGTACTTGGTTTTTGCCGACTGCAAATGTTGCTGAGCAAGCTGGCGAGTGTCAGCGATGCGGTTGCGCAGATCGACCCCATAACGACTCTCCTCCTTGACAACAGGTTCCACATCGTCGTCGTGGGTCCACATTTGCTTCAAGATGTTGGTGGGTTCTCGTACTGTTCCTAGGGGAACACGCGTCAAGCGACCCTTAGGCGTTGTCTGTTGGCAGACATCGCAACTGCGGCAGTACTGCCTAACCTGGAGTTCATCCCCGGCCAGAAGAAGTCTTGTCTAACTCGCTCGAGAGTCCGCTTTGAGCCCATATGTCCTGCCATGGGTGAATCATGGGCCTGCCGGAGAACAGATTCTCTCAAGCTTTGGGGAACGACTAGTTGCTTGGCTATCCGATCTGCCTGAGTGAAAACCCTAAAGAGGATCCCCTTGTGGAGCTTAAAGCTCACCTTAGCATGTCGGGCAGACTGAGCGGGACGACCCACCAGTTGTCGCAGGCGTTGGACATCCAAGTCCCTGGCCTGAAGACGAACCATGGTAGCAGGATCGGCCCTTGCAAGAACCTCGTCAGAGATCGCTGAAGAACGGGACGCAATTCCTGCTCCTGCTTCTTGGCCTTGGCGCGCGTGGTAACTCCCACACACGCCTGTACAGGCAGATCCGTAGACACAGACTGACTGCGTCCGTCTGCAAAGGTGATGGTATTCCCTATGAGAAGGGAATACAGAGGTCACTCCACCGCGATGGCCCATACTTCGCCACAGAAGTAGGGGGTGGAGATAGGAATGAGTACAGAAGGACGGGTGGAGGTAAACCCAGCCTCCAACCCGCACACATCGTAACTGGCGCCCCGCTGAGCCTCAGGGAAACCAAATCCTTATCCACAAAGAGCGTTGATGCTCCCGAATCCCTGATGGAGTCGACCAAGGAAGAACCAACAACAGAAAGAAATACTGGGCACTCCGAACCACCAGAAGCTGGGATGGACCCCACGTTAGCCGAGGCACGAGGACGCTGGAAAGGACTAGTCCCATGACTACCGGCGGCTTTAGGGCAATCTTTCCTAATGTGGCCGGGACAACCACAAAGAAAACACAGTCGGGGTGCTGAGGTCCCCGATGAACTGCCTGCCTTGCTCGACCCGCTAGCCGTCGTGGGCGCCCTATTGCCACTAAATCCTGTGGGGGTCTTCCTGTCCGTATCTGGGCGATGCCCATAAGCTCTACGGGCTTCAGCAAACACCTCAGTGGTATGAATCGCAGCCGCGAAATCCTGTGGTGCTGTCTCGCCTATACGGATCCTCAACTCTGGGGACACAGTGTTGGTAAGCTGTTCGATGAGAATCAGATCCTCCAGCTCCAGCTTAGCCAACTGACGCCAGTACCCTAGCGTTTTGCGCAGCCTATCTCCAAACTGCACGAAGGTCTCATCGTTATTCTTTTTCATGGACCTAAACTTCCTCCTGTACGTTTCTGGGGTAAGGTGGAAACGTTTACGCAGAGCCAATTGCATGTCTGCATAAGACGCGCCTTCATTTAGAGTAAGCACACACTCCCTTGCAGCACCTGATAATCCAGAAAAAAGGTGCATGGCCTTTTGTTCCTCAGACAATTGGTATGAACTAGCTACCTTGTCAAAATGCTCTAAGAACATATCAATGTCCTCACTAGGTCGGAACTCTGGAAGCTTTAATTTTGGGCCTCTAACTCTATCACTTGCCTGGTGATTAACCCCCTGATTTACAGATGCGGGAGTCCGCGAAAGAAGTTGTTCCATCTCTTCCCTACGCAGATCTAACTCTTCCCGACGGAGGGCTTCCTGTCTGGCCGCCTCCTCCCTACGCAGAGCTTCCTGTCTGGCAGTCTCCTCTCTGTGCAGAGCTTCCATCCTATCTAGCTCTTCCCTACGCAGGGATTCCTGCCTGGCAGCCTCTTCCCGACGGAGGGCCTCATCCTCTCGTCGCTGTCGCTCCAAAAACATCAGGACCGAGGCGATATCCTGAGCAGGATTCACCACTCCCGACACGGGAGGATGACCCGTTCGGCCCGTCCCTTGGGTCTCGACTTTCCCATGAGGAAAGTCCCCCGGGGCATGCTCCTTACGAGGGGAAGCATGGAGAAGAGAGGGTTTCGGTTTCTGCGACTCAACAGAAGCCCACAGTTGCTTCGCTATACTCTGACGCTTCCGAGCGGAAGTGCCAGTCGGGGTCTCAGCAGGAAGATCCCCTAGCGAAGAAGTAGTGAAAGTACTCGCTGGACTATCGGCTACAGCACTGGAATAAGTAGAAGTCACTGTAGTCGAAGTACTGGTACTAATAGTAGGGACTACATTTTGAAGACCTTTCTTCTTTGACGCACGCGTCGCCATACCACCAGCACCGGACGTTGCCATGACAACTATATCCTACGGTTCTCAAATACAGGGAAAGACAATTCCACTTGAAAGAAACAAATACCGCTCGGATATGTCACGTCTCTTGGTGACTGACTGAGAAACAGCAAATAAAAAAAAAAAACGTCAACGTACAATGTCCAGGCTGCTCCCACTCTGGCAACACTGCACTCCACAGCACGAGGAACAGTGCGGTGGGGCTCACCGACAAAAATAAAATAAAAAAAATATGTCCAGGCTGCTCCCACTCTGGCAACACCGCGCTCCACAGCACGAGCAACAGTGCGGTGGGGCTCACCGACACAAAAAAAAAAAAAAAAAAAATGGCAGACGGAATCCGGAGAGAGGAAAAAGTGACACTAACGTCCGATACACCCACCTGTACTCAATAACCACCCGGTAAAGAAAACTGGTTAACTACAAAACAGGAATGACAGACTGAGTGGCAACAGAAAGGAAAGTCTTACGGCCGTATCTGCGTGAGGCACCCGGCGGAAGGAGGTCTGGACGCGGTCGATTCCCCTTGGTCTCGACTCGACTCCCCAGTCACACCAGATGTTCCTTCAGGCCACCAAGACTCCCTACACGCTAGAGTCACCCAGCGAACCACCCACAAACAAACATGACAAACTGACTAAACGTATACAAAACAGACAGAACTGGACAGGTACTCCGCGAAACGAGAGAGACAGTCAGAACCCTTCAAATCCCGGACAGCCCCCACAAATGTCACGACCGACCCCTGGAGGTCTGCCCTGACAGGATCGGTCTAGATGGGAGTGAAGGGAGTGACTGAACTCACACGCCCCGCAAGAGACCACACAAGAAAGATTACGATACAACACCCCATTTATTCACACCAACACACACATAGTCACAAATAAGCATTCCAACACACACAACATGCACAATCACAATCAAGCATTTCAACACACACGACATACGCACAATTAAGCATTTCAACACACACGACATACCCATAGTCGCAAACAAGCATTTCAACGCACACAACATAACCATAATCATAAATAAGGATTTCCAGCACACATTCCTTTCCGTGCTTCATGTGGTTCCCCCACACCCCTGCCTCTCCAAAGTCCACTGTGAGCACCGAGTCGCATCAGGTGCCCCAAACCGGGTCGGTTCTTGAACGAAGTGTCTTTCAATGCCGACACCATTGACACACACACACACCCAAATTGCACGACACAGAGCGAACCACACTGGTGTCATGGGCTGTAGGAAGTCTGAGGACCGTGGAGAACGCGTCCCGTGGGACGAGGCGTTGTCGCTGAAGGTCCCGGACAGGGGCCAGGATCCTCCAGCAAAGTCCACGTGCTCTCAACTAGTGCGCGGTCCCAACAGCGCAAGCTTCGGGTGAATCTTCCGGGAGGAGAGAACACGGAAGGGACTGGAAGGAAAGAAGGAAGGGTACTGGAACCCCGCAGTCAGTACAGTCTGACATATGCTGTTAAATCCTAACAGCCCCTCGCATGATGGGCAGGGGAGGTTTGCTGAATACCCCAGCTCAACACAGACCGGAGCATAACACAGTAAACAAACCAACTGAGGAATGTTCGCTAAAGGTCTCCTCACACGAAGCAGGTAAGAGATTACATTCACAGGCTAAACACATGAATAGCAAATTATATCTTCACCCTTCCCTCACTCACGTTCAACATTTTCCTTTCTTAGGAACTGAACTAATACAGCAACCATTGTTTTATAACTGCCACCACATTTGCAAATAATAATAATTCAATGGCCCAATTATCCCCACATTTTATAGCAACATTTCAAAATGACCCAATTCTCCAACCACGCATCCAAACGACTAATCATGCGTACGCACGCTCGCAAACATAGAACTCGTTCCCTTGCACACACAAACAGACGGTGGCCGAAGAATAAGAGGCCGGTGATTGTGACAGAGGCGGACGAGCGAGACCAAGCAAGTTCCAACCCAAAATCACCAGGCTCTCCCCATCCCCACTGACTACCGCATCACCAGATGCATAAAAAGGAGAAAGACTTTTGGATATAATTTGACTGTCCAGGTTAAAGATTGAATTAACCAGAAAAAGTGGTCTCAAGCAATATTTCTTTTTATAATTTTGAAAACAAAAGGAAATTGCGCAAAAGAGAAGAATTAGCCGGCTAACAAAAAAAAAACAACAACAAACAAACCACGAAACTGATGCTTACCAGCTACCCGTGGTTGACCCAGAAGTGGCGGGTCAAGCGACTCTCTACCCTCTGTCCAGTCGAGAGGACAGCAGAGCAGATGCGGAAAAGAGATGATGTGATGTCCCTCCCCTACAGGCCGACTGTAGAATGAAGGTACCGACCGTACCTTCGACGAAGTGGTATAGAACCAGAAACCGGAGCAGGCGCTCCCAGGGACATCTTCCGCTCGAGTGAAGAACTAACCTGCCTAAACGATGGCAGCCAACATGCCACGCTACGTCACAGTGAGAATACCTCAAGCCTAAGAGGAATGATGCACGTGCGGCAGGTAAAAAGACAGGCGAGAGGCCGATAGAGACATCCAGTTCAAGCGAAAGGTACCAGCCACCCGTGAACTTGCAGGATGAATTGCACGGGCAGTGGAATTAGAGAGAGAGAGAGAGAGAAAATAAACCCAACCTGAGCTGAACGACATTAAGGTGCAAACGCACCACAAGCCACATTAAGGGACGGATACACGACAACAACAACGACAATAAATAAATGAATAATTCCACCACCCTAGATGGGTCAATCGTCATAGACCTCGTGACAAGTGTTTAAATCCTTAACATTGTATCCTGGATACTATATCCCCAGCCTGGCAGTATCCCAACCTTTCCCTGTGGAGTGTTTAAATCCTTAACATTGTATCCTGGATACTATATCCCCAGCCTGGCAGTATCCCAACCTTTCCCTGTGGAGTGTTTAAATCCTTATCACTGTATCCTGGATACTATATCCCCAGCCTGGCAGTATCCCAACCTTTCCCTGTGGAGTGTTTAAATCCTTATCACTGTATCCTGGATACTATGTCCCCAGCCTGGCAGTATCCCAACCTTTCCCTGTGGAGTGTTTAAATCCTTATAACTGTATCCTGGATACTATGTCCCCAGCCTGGCAGTATCCCAACCTTTCCCTGTGGAGTCTTTCTCTCCATTGGAGACAGCACAGTGGACAGGAGGGGAGATGTGGAAATGGCCACCCAACCCGTTACCTTTACTGCTACCTTTTTGATTCATTTGGTGCTGTGATTTTTTGATCACTAGCTAACTAGTACCCTTACCCCCACCCTCTCCCTCTTTCCCCTTCCCTCTCTCCCCATTTCCCTCACCCCCCCCCCCCCCCCACACACACAGTACCCTTCTCGCTGCCGCCTGTCCGTCTCCCGTGCTCCCCTTTCCCCACCCCCTTTTTCCCATGTCGCCCTCCCCCCCACCCCTCTGCGTCCGTCGTACTCCGTTCCCGTTCTCCCCCCACCCCTCCCTCCCATCTACCCCCCACAATGCCCCTCTCCCTTTCTCCTCTCTCCCCATACATCCACCCCTTTTGTCTTAAACTCGTTTCAAATTACTGGGGAAAAAAGAAAACAGGGGCGTTAAAATCTTCAGCCTTATCCTCTGCTAACCGAGATATTCCAGCTGACAGTAGGTTCGGTGGTTTTGTTTTTCTTACTATTTTCAAATCAGTATGAACGCCAGCAGTGAGGCGTATATGCCAGTGACTGGCATCGGACGTCGAGTTTGCTCGTTTCGCCACACAACTATAAATGCCACTTTTGGGAACAAAGGTGATTCGCTCTTAAAGGCTCCAATAC
>CM031604.1:100147446-100159946 GCA_018398815.1 Conus ventricosus
GATCCGCTTTACTTTCGTTATGCTGATCATCGGAGTCTGTTGCTCTGTCCACAATGGACAAGGTTTACTTTCGTTATGCTGATCATCGGAGTCTGTTGCTCTGTCCCAATGACAAGGTTTACTTTCGTTATGCTGATCATCGGAGTCTGTTGCTCTGTCCACAATGGACAAGGTTTACTTTCGTTAGCTGATCATCGGAGTCTGTTGCTCTGTCCACAATGACAAGGTTTACTTTCGTTATGCTGATCATCGGAGTCTGTTGCTCTGTCACAATGACAAGGTTTACTTTCGTTATGCTGATCATCGGAATCTGTTGCTCTGTCCACAATGGACAAGGTTTACTTTCGTTATGCTGATCATCGGAGTCTGTTGCTCTGTCCACAATGACAATTATTCGTACGCGATCATCGTAGTCCTGTTGCATCTTCCACAAGGTTACTTTCGTTATGCAGACATCGGAGTCTGTGCCTGTCCACAAGGTTTACTTTCGTTATGTGTCATCGGAGTCTGTTGGCTCGTCCACAATGGACAGGATTTTCTTTCGTTCGCTGTCATCGGAATCTGTTGCTCTGTCCACAGTGTTACTATTCGTTTGCTGTCTCAGTCTGTTGCTCTTGTCCACAGTTTCTTTCGTTATGCTGATCATCGAGTCTGTTGCTTGTCCACATGACAGTTTACTTTCTTACTGATCATCGAGTCTGTTGCTCTGTCACAGATCGCACGCACATCTACCGTTCGATCTTACAAAACTCCCATCAAGGACCGTGCACAAGTCCTCGAGTTTGTGGATCTTGGTTGAATCGATCAAGGCGATTCCGATCCGTCGACCTTGAAGTCTCGTCTCACATGTCCTATAGTCTCTGTTCTCCTTCTCCTCTGTCTCTCTATCTATCTCCCTGTCTCTCTCTTCTTTTCCTCTCACAGTGCCCTATAAGTCCCTGTCTCTTCTTTCTCTCAGCATAGCTTCTCTTTCTCTCACAGTGCCCTATAAGTCCCTTTCTCCTTTTTTCTCTCACCGTGCCCTATAAGTCCCTGTCTCTCTTTTTTCTCTCACCGGTGCCCTATAAGTCCCTGTCTCTCTTTTTTCTCTCACCGGTGCCCTATAAGTCCCTTTCTCTCTTTTTTCTCTCACCGGTGCCCTAAAAGTCCCTTTCTCTCTTTTCTCTCTCACCAGTGCCCTATAAGTCCCTTTCTCTCTTTTCTCTCACCAGTGCCCTATAAGTCCCTTTCTCGCTTTTTTCTCTCCCTGTCTTTCTCTCCCTAAGTCCCTTTCTCTCTTTTCTCTCTCACCAGTGCCCTATAAGTCCCTTTCTCTCTTTTCTCTCACCAGTGCCCTATAAGTCCCTTTCTCGCTTTTTTCTCTCCCTGTCTTTCTCTCCCTAAGTCCCTTTCTCTCTTTTCTCTCTCACCAGTGCCCTATAAGTCCCTTCTCTCTTTTCTCTCACCAGTGCCCTATAAGTCCCTTTCTCGCTTTTTTCTCTCCCTGTCTTTCTCTCCCTTTCTTTCTTTCTCTCCGTTTCTTTTCTCTCTCTTTCTTTCTTTCTCTATCTTTCTTTCTCTCTCCCTTTCTCTTTCTCTCTCCGTTTCTTTCTTTCTCTCTCCCTTTCTCTCTCTCTCTCTCTCTCTCTCTCTCTCTCTCTTCTATTAATGTAGGAAACCTAGCTGTTGACCTTGAACATTTCCATCGATACACGGGACAGGAGGCAGGGAGTGGTAAGGGGTGGCGGGGATAAGGTTAACGTGCGTGGATGTGCGCGTGCGTGCCCGCGTGCGTGCCTGCCTGCCTGCCTGCATGTGCATGTGTGTGTGTGTGCGTGTGCGTGTGTGTGTGTGTGTGTGTGCGTGTGCGTGCTTGTGCTCCGCTCTGTGTGTGTGTGTGTGTGTGTGTGTGTGTGTGTGTGTGTGTGTGTGTGTGTGTGCGCTCCATCTTTGCTCCCTGAAGTACATGCGTTTGTTACGGAGACAGAGAGTGATCAGCGCATTCATGCGTGTGCATGTTCCCGTGTGTGAGTATGTGTGTGCGAATTGTGCTGCAGCTGTTGCTAATAAATGTTCCTTCTGGTATCGGTGGTTCACGAGCGCACATGTCCCTTGTAACAGCAAGTGTGTCTGTACCCAAAACTACCTGACACTGAGGGAGGCAGGCCATCCCCAGCCATCCACCAACCCATCTGTTTCAAGTGCGTCTGTACCCAAACTACCTGACACTGGGGGGGGGGGGGGGGGGGGGGGGAGCAGGCAATCCCCAGCCATCCACCGACCCATCTGTTTCAAGTGTGTCTGTACCCGAACTACCTGACACTGAGGGAGGCAGGCTATCCCCAGCCATCCACCGACCCGTCTGTTTCAAGTGTGTCTGTACCCAAACTACCTGACACTGAGGGCGGCAGGCCATCCCCCAGCCATCCACCAACCCATCTGTTTCAAGTGTGTCTGTACCCAAACTACCTGACACTGAGGGCGGCAGGCCATCCACCGACCCATCTGTTTCAAGTGTGTCTGTACCCAAACTACCTGACACTGAGGGCGGCAGGCCATCCACCGACCCATCTGTTTCAAGTGTGTCTGTACCCAAACTACCTGACACTGAGGGCGGCAGGCCATCCGCCGACCCATCTGTTTCAAGTGTGTCTGTACCCAAACTACCTGACACTAAGGGCGGCAGGCCATCCACCGACTGTTTCAAGTGTGCATGACCAGCGGCCCATTCCAACCATAACTAAGGCCATGACCAACCTGTCTATTTTTGTCACCCCGAATTTTCCACACAGCACACCTTCCGCACTGTGTCTTTAGATTCTAAAATCATTAGCAGTCGCCTGTGAGCGGTAACTTTAGCTGGCAAAGGATCGTCCGATTACAAACTATTGCGAGGGCCTGTGGCATCAGACATGACATTGTGTACCAGGAATAGATTAGTGTTCCATTAGATCAACGCGCTGGTGACCTACTCGTTTTTGAGTGAACCAGTATTTTAGGAAGAAGAAGAACATGAAATCCGTCGGTGGGTTTCCCTCCCGATTTACAACAAATTCTTGCTAGGCATATCCACAAAGAACCCGTCATTCTGTCAGTCTGTATGGTGTCATTCTGTCAGTCTGTATGGTGTGTGTCATTCTGTCAGTCTGTATGGCGTGTGTCATTCTGTCAGTCTGTATGGTGTCATTCTGTCAGTCTGTATGGTGTGTGTCATTCTGTCAGTCTGTATCGTGTGTGTCTGTATGGTGTCATTCTGTCATTCTGTCAGTCTGTATGGTGTCATTTGTCAGTCTGTATGTGTCATTCGTCGTCTGTATGGTGTCATTCTGTCAGTCTGTATGGTGTCATTCTGGCAGTCTGTGTGGTGTCATTCTGTCAGTCTGTATGGTGTCACTCTGTCAGTCTGTATGGTGTCATTCGTCAGTCTGTATGGTGTCATTCTGGCAGTCTGTATGGTGTCAATCTGGCAGTCTGTATGCTGTGTGTCATTCTGGTAGTCTGTATGGTGTCATTCTGTCAGTCTGTATGGTATCATTCTGTCAGTCTGTATGGTGTCATTCTGTCAGTTTGTATGGTGTCATTCTGTCAGTCTGTATGGTGTCAGTCTGTATGGTATCATTCTGTCAGTCTGTATGGTGTCAGTCTGTATGGTGTCATTCTGTCAGTCTGTATGGTGTCAGTCTGTATGGTGTCATTCTGTCAGTCTGTATGGTGTCATTCTGTCAGTCTGTATGGTGTCAGTCTGTATGGTGTCATTCTGTCAGTCTGTATGGTGTCAGTCTGTATGGTGTCATTCTGTCAGTCTGTATGGTGTCAGTCTATATGGTGTCATTCTGTCAGTCTGTATGGTGTCTGTTCAACTGGACATGGCGCCCTGTGGCCTGACACTTCCTTTTCCAGCTGGCGACAGGGAAGTTCTAAACTCTGTTAGTCCCTGGAAATTTACCCAGTGTTCTCTGATTCAGTTCAGGTTTCGGTTAAGCTGTCCAACTCGTTATGATTAAACACCTGTGAAAATGAATGAAATCTCTACAGGTTTTCCTTTTTGTCTAACAGTAAAACCAACCTGCAGTGTTTTCATCTCAAACCTGGATTTAAAACAATGTCGCTAGACAACCCGAGAGCTGCCAGTGTCCGTACAGGCCATGGCACAGAGTTGTCTTGTTGCCAGTGTCTGTACAGACCATGGCACAGAGTTGTCTTGTTGCCAGTGTCCGTACAGGCCATGGCACAGAGTTGTCTTGTTGCCAGTGTCTGTACAGGCCATGGCACAGAGTTGTCTTGTTGCCAGTGTCCGTACAGGCCATGGCACAGAGTTGTCTTTGTTGCCAGTTTCCGTACAGGCCATGGCACAGAGTTGTCTTGTACGTCATTTACTGCATCTGTGCTTACTGCCTGTACATGCCATGGCACAGAGTTGTACGTCATCTACTGCATCTATGCTTACTGTCTGTACACGCCATGGCACAGAGTTGTACGTCATCTACTGCATCTATGCTTACTGTATGTACACGCCATGGCACAGAGTTGTCTTGTTGCCAGTGTCTGTACAGACCATGGCACAGAGTTGTACGTCATTTACTGCATCTATGCTTACTGTATGTACACGCCATGGCACAGAGTTGTCTTGTTGCCAGTGTCTGTACAGACCATGCACAGAGTTGTACGTCATTTACTGCATCTATGCTTTTGTATGTACACGCCATGGCACAGAGTTGTCTTGTTGCCAGTGTCTGTACAGACCATGGCACAGAGTTGTCTTGTACGTCATTTACTGCATCTATGCTTACTGTCTGTACATGCCATGGCACAGAGTTGTACGTCATTTACTGCATCTATGCTTACTGTCTGTACACGCCATGGCACAGAGTTGTCTTGTACGTCATTTACTGCATCTATGCTTACTGTCTGTTCACGCCATGGCACAGAGTTGTACGTCATTTACTGCATCTATGCTTACTGTCTGTACACGCCATGGCACAGAGTTGTACGCCATTTACTGCATCTATGCTTACTCTCTGTACACGCCATGGCACAGAGTTGTACGTCATTTACTGCATCTATGCTTACTGTCTGTACACGCCATGGCACAGAGTTGTACGTCATTTACTGCATCTATGCTTACTGTCTGTACACGCCATGGCACAGAGTTGTACGCCATTTACTGCATCTATGCTTACTGTCTGTACACGCCATGGCACAGAGTTGTACGTCATTTACTGCATTTATGCTTACTGTCTGTACACGCCATGGCACAGAGTGTACGTCATTTTACTGTATCTATGCTTTACTGTCTGTACACGCCATGGCACAGAGTTGTACGTCATTTACTGCATCTATGCTTACTGTCTGTACACGCCATGGCACAGAGTTGTACGCCATTTACTGCATCTATGCTTACTGTCTGTACAGGCCATGGCACAGAGTTGTCTTGTTGCCAGTGTCTGTACACGCCATGGCACAGAGTTGTCTTGTACGTCATTTACTGCATCTATGCTTACTGTCTGTACACGCCATGGCACAGAGTTGTACGCCATTTACTGCATCTATGCTTACTGTCTGTACACGCCATGGCACAGAGTTGTACGTCATTTACTGCATCTATGCTTACTGTCTGTACACGCCATGGCACAGAGTTGTACGTCATTTACTGCATCTATGCTTACTGTCTGTACACGCCATGGCACAGAGTTGTACGCCATTTACTGCATCTATGCTTACTGTCTGTACACGCCATGGCACAGAGTTGTACGTCATTTACTGCATTTATGCTTACTGTCTGTACACGCCATGGCACAGAGTTGTACGTCATTTACTGTATCTATGCTTACTGTCTGTACACGCCATGGCACAGAGTTGTACGTCATTTACTGCATCTATGCTTACTGTCTGTACACGCCATGGCACAGAGTTGTCTTGTACGTCATTTACTGCATCTATGCTTACTGTCTGTACACGCCATGGCACAGAGTTGTACGTCATTTACTGCATCTATGCTTACTGTCTGTACACGCCATGGCACAGAGTTGTACGTCATTTACTGCATTTATGCTTACTGTCTGTACACGCCATGGCACAGAGTTGTACGTCATTTACTGTATCTATGCTTACTGTCTGTACACGCCATGGCACAGAGTTATCTTGTACGTCATTTACTGCATCTATGCTTACTGTCTGTACACGCCATGGCACAGAGTTGTACGCCATTTACTGCATCTATGCTTACTGTCTGTACACGCCATGGCACAGAGTTGTACGTCATTTACTGCATCTATGCTTACTGTCTGTACACGCCATGGCACAGAGTTGTACGTCATTTACTGCATCTATGCTTACTGTCTGTACACGCCATGGCACAGAGTTGTACGTCATTTACTGCATCTATGCTTACTGTCTGTACACGCCATGGCACAGAGTTGTCTTGTACGTCATTTACTGCATCTGTGCTTACTGTCTGTACACGCCATGGCACAGAGTTGTACGTCATTTACTGTATCTATGCTTACTGTCTGTACACGCCATGGCACAGAGTTGTCTTGTACGTCATTTACTGCATCTATGCTTACTGTCTGTACACGCCATGGCACAGAGTTGTACGCCATTTACTGCATCTATGCTTACTGTCTGTACACGCCATGGCACAGAGTTGTACGTCATTTACTGCATCTATGCTTACTGTCTGTACACGCCATGGCACAGAGTTGTACGTCATTTACTGCATCTATGCTTACTGTCTGTACACGCCATGGCACAGAGTTGTACGTCATTTACTGCATCTATGCTTACTGTCTGTACACGCCATGGCACAGAGTTGTACGTCATTTACTGCATCTATGCTTACTGTCTGTACACGCCATGGCACAGAGTTGTACGTCATTTACTGCATCTATGCTTACTGTCTGTACACGCCATGGCACAGAGTTGTCTTGTACGTCATTTACTGCATCTGTGCTTACTGTCTGTACACGCCATGGCACAGAGTTGTCTTGTACGTCATTTACTGCATCTATGCGTAGGCTGACTGCAGACTGTCGATCGAAAAATATGTGCGAGCGCGCGCGCGCGTTTGTATGTGTGCGTTTATGTATGTGTGCGTTTGTGTATGTGTGTGTTTGTGTATGTGTGTGTTTGTGTATGTGTGCGTTTGTATGTGTATGTGTGTGTTTGTTGGTGGGTGGATGGGTGGGTGGGTGTGTATGTGTGTGTTTGGGTGGGTGGGTGGGTGTGGGTGGGTGTGTATGTGTGTGTGTGTGTGTGTGTGTGTGTGTGTGTGTGTGTGTGTGTGTGTGTGTGTGTGTGTGTGTGTGTGTGTGTTCACAAGCAAGAGGGGTGGGGGGTGGGGGCAAAGTCCGTCCATAATAGGACCTCACATCATTTTACATAGTCATTGGAGACCGAAACCAAGTGAGCGGGCAGACAAACGTTAGTGAAAGCAGTACCAAGCAACATGGCTTGTGGGCTGTGTAGACGGCAGCACTGAGTGAGTGTAATGATCGGTTTGTACCATGACCAGTGTGTCACAGCCTGAAGTGCGAAATCACTGTCAGGGACACCACTGCTGAGACGTTGGCCAATAGCACAATATCCGTCCAGCTACTACAGCAAGCAGAACAACACTTCCTGCAACGGTTTTAAACTTCCTTGACAGTGATAAGAGGCCACACAGAGAGAGAGAGAGAGAGAGAGAGAGAGAGTGAGGGCGTTCATGTAAATATGATACCGCATGATCAGGCCTGAAGAATAGTTACGTATATGCCTGTTGTTGACAAAGACACGAATGACGGTATATGATCTTTTGCAGACGGTTCTGCGGTGACACGTAACGACTCGGTGTGTGCGTGTGTGTGTGTGTGTGTGTGTACTTCCTTGCTAGCGTGCGTGCGTGCGTGGGGGAGTGAGCGCTGGAAAAGGAGAGGAAGGACGGGGAATAGGGAGTGGGGGTGGTGTGGGGCTTGTGTGCGGGCTAAACGCGCGCGTGAGTGTGTAAAACGAAAACTGAATACGGTTTTGTTGGCTTGTTAGCAATAAACTGAATAAGCCACTGGAATCAGCCACCACAATAACACTCGTAATGATGATATCTTAATCAATAATAAGAATATCATTTTTCTTCCGCGTCCTATGCACACAATGATTCGTTTCCGTCCGCCAGCCATTGTGATAATAATAATAATAATAATAATAAGGAACATTTAGTGCGCTTAATCTTAAACAAAAGCCCTAAGCGCTTACAGCAATAAGCCCTAACACACACACACACACACACACACACACACTAACACACACACACGCGCACACCCCACACACACACACACGCACACACCCACACACCAGCGAAGGAGCAGAAAAATTATGTTTTGAAGAGAGTAGTTTTGAGGGAGGACTTGAAAGAAGAAAGACTGTTTGAGTTTCGGAGTGCATAAGGGAGATTGTTCCAGCAGGAAGGAGCCTGAAAAGAAAAGAACGTTCACCAAGTGTTCTGGCTGGAGATAGCACAATGACTTGACAATCATTCTCGCAAAATAGATTTTTGTTGTTTTGGTGTGTTTTTTACACCAGTGTGCTGCAAACACATTTTGAAAATCCCGAGATTACTTCACTACTAATGCACGTGCAATGGATTCGACCTCTGCTTTGTCTCTGGTTTGGTAACTCGATGGACAGAAAGTCCAGCCTGCAAATATCGTTTAGCAACCAGCCATTCACGTGCGTTTCCACATCTGTTTTGTGACGGTCGTCTGCTGTTGCGTTGGAATGGGGGCGCTTGATTTGTTTTTTGGTCATTTTATGAATGCAAGCAAAAAAAAACGTAATGCGTTTGCAGTGCCGATGCAAAGAAAATGCTCACGAAACGAACACGGACGCATACAAACACAACTTACCTCTACAGCCTTCGTTTTGCATTTGAAACCGCGATTTCCCCAGGAAAGTCTATTTTTAGCGACCGAAAAGCCCCCGCGTTCTATTAATAGATCGTACTCAGCAACAAAGTCAACGAAACTTCGTGTCATCTGGTATGTGTGTGTGTTATCTTGACCGTGTGGCTGCTAGCCTACAATCTACGAATAAATCCTGGTCTAGTATTTAACGAGGTCTTCAGCAGTACAGCTTAGCTCTGTTGTGTGTGTGTGTGTGTGTGTGTGTGTGTGTGTGTGTAGTCTGTGTCTGTGTATGGCATGTGAGTGGGCGCACAAGTGTGTGTGTGTGTGTGTGTGTGTGTGTGTGTGCGTGCATGCGTGCGTGCGCGCCAATTCAGTTCAGTGCTTATTATAACGTCTGTTCATCATCGATGATATCAGATGATATCAAAAGGGAAGGGAGAACACTGAGAATGTCAAACAATGGTCTCTGGTCAATTTCTCTCAGCTCTCTCCTTCACATGTTAGAGTCTACACACTCCACAAAGAATTCTGAAGAAAATACTGTTTGAAAAGTCACAACAATCCGCCCAACTCTGGCCAATGACATGTGCGATGCCCGTAATACATGAGTTCTATAAAATATGGTCAATGCATGAACGCACACCTTTCAATTTGAATCGCCTTATTAAAACTGGGCATTCTAGTAGTATGCGATGGATAGAAAGGTTTCCCTGACAGATTTTCCTCCTCGCACTACGAGTGTCGACGGGACTAGCCTGTGTCGCAGGGGGACGGCTCTCGAGGCAGCGTGACATTTGGCGACGAGGCGCTGCCACTCTGCGAACTACCCAGTGGCCTGCACGTCTAGTAGGGCTCTCCCAGGGAGGGAGGGGAGGGGGGAGGTTGGAAACGTCCCTCATGGGCGCAGAGTGGGCATGAACCTACGTGCAGCGGCTCGGCGGCTTGTGCCTCGTACGTCTCCCGAGTAGGCCTCACAGGACCGTCGCCACTCGGCATGTAGACGGCCGCCCGGTAACCCTGACGACGGCCTTGGAGGAACCACCCCCACCACCACGACATCTACAACATCAACCGCAACCGAACCACCTTAAGACGACCGCTCGGCGGTCCTAACGACTACCTACCTCATCCAGGCTCCTGCCTGACGGCGCCATCCTTTCTGGGACCCTCCACCCGACGCTAACCCAGACTTCTTGACCCAACCTGCGAGTCTACAAAGTCTATGCCGAGACAAACGTCTCCATGTTGCCTTGGCTGTGGCGAAAACTTGTCCCTAAAAGCGTTTTGCTATGAGGACGTTAAACTCGTCATTCTCCTTCCCTTACATATTCAGCCAACATCAGGAAATCATTTTTGTGTTCCATGTGTCCAGCCTGAGTTTATTGATTATCTGTGGTAAATATCTTGGACAGGAAGGCAACGTATGCGATTTCTTAGTGACATTTCTGTTATGTATACAGTTTTCCAACAAATGTAGCATTTCACTTATTGATATGTAGTTTCAAAGGAAATTAGGTTGGACATTTCCCAAAGCTCCTTGTTTTGTCAGATTATCTGCTATTTCATCCTACTTTAAGCCGCAGTGTGACAGTACCCAACAAAAACAAATGCGTGTGTTTGTGTGCGCGCGCGCGTTTTGTGTTTGATTGCCGCGCGCGCGCGCGGTGTGTGTGTGTGTGTGTGGCCATTGATGCATACAAAAGTAACAGCTGATTCAACCAAACTTCTGCTGTTCAGTGGTGTGTGACGTGCACACTGTGTTCACATTCCTGTCGTTGAGTGACGTGCACATTGTGTTCACAGACATGTTGTTGTGTGACGTGCACACTGTGTTCACAGACATGTTGTTGTGTGACGTGCACACTGTGTTCAGACATGACATGTCGTGTGACGTGCACACTGTGTTCAGACATGACATGTCGTGTGACGTGCACACTGTGTTCACAGGCCTGTCCTTTGACGTGCACACTGTGTTCACAGGCCGTCCTTTGACGTGCACACTGTGTTCACAGGCCTGTCCTTTGACTGCACACTGTGTTCACAGGCCTGTCCTTTGACGTGCACACTGTGTTCACAGGCCTGTCCTTTGACGTGCACACTGTGTTCACAGGCCTGTCCTTTGACGTGCACATGTGTTCACAGGCCTGTCCTTTGACATGCACACTGTGTTCACAGCCTGTCCTTTGACGTGCACACTGTGTTCACAGGCCTGTCCTTTGACGTGCACACTGTGTTCACAGCCTGTCCTTTGACGTGCACACTGTGTTCACAGCCTGTTCTTTGACGTGCACACTGTGTTCACAGGCCTGTTCTTTGACGTGCACACTGTGTTCACAAGCCTGTCCTTTGACGTGCACACTGTGTTCACAAGGGCCTGTCCTTTGACGTGCACACTGTGTTCACAGGCCTGTCCTTTGACGTGCACACTGTGTTCACAGCCTGTCCTTTGACGTGCACATGTGTTCACAGGCCTGTCCTTTGACGTGCACATGTGTTCACAGGCCTGTCCTTTGACGTGCACACTGTAGTTTCACAGGCCTGTCCTTTGACGTGCACACTTAGTGTTCACAGGCCTGTCCTTTGACGTGCACACTGTATTCACAAGCCTGTCCTTTGACGTGCACACTTTGTTCACAGGCCTGTCCTTTGACGTGCACACTTTGTTCACAGGCCTGTCCTTTGACGTGCACACTTTGTTCACAGGCCTGTCCTTTGACGTGCACACTTTGTTCACAAGCCTGTCCTTTGACGTGCACACTTTGTTCACAAGCCTGTCCTTTGACGTGCACACTTTGTTCACAAGCCTGTCCTTTGACGTGCACACTTTGTTCACAAGCCTGTCCTTTGACGTGCACACTTTGTTCACAAGCCTGTCCTTTGACGTGCACACTTTGTTCACAAGCCTGTCCTTTGACGTGCACACTTTGTTCACAAGCCTGTCCTTTGACGTGCACACTTTGTTCACAAGCCTGTCCTTTGACGTGCACACTGTGTTCACAAGCCTGTCCTTTGACGTGCACACTGTGTTCACAAGCCTGTCCTTTGACGTGCACACTTTGTTCACAAGCCTGTCCTTTGACGTGCACACTGTGTTCACAAGCCTGTCTTCCGTCATTCACCGACCATGTCGTCGTCACAGCACACACCAGCAACGTGATCATGAGTTGTGTATGAACAACAGCCCCCGCCCTTCACCATCCACCCCACTCCCATGCCTCTCCCACACCGCCCAAATTCACACCCTCGTGCACACACACACACACACACACACACACACGGGGAAATTGCGGTCACACAGACACACACCGCACACCGACAAAAACTGAGTCGGATGTCGTTGCGTGTCACTGGACAGCCAACGGTACACTGATGTGCCCTGTTGACCCTTAAACTGCCGGCGATATCAGTTCATTGTTTTCGTCAACGAGAGAGATAGAGAGGGAGAGAGAGACAAACTCGACAGACAGACAGAGAGAGCAGAGACAGAAAGGGAGGCAGAGACAGAGACAGAGCAGCCAAAGTATTTCGTGCTTCAGGCTGTATGAAAAGTCAGAGAAAGGTGCACAGGAATGTTCCTGATGAAATCAGGCTGGGGAAAGGTGCACAGGAATGTTCATGATGAAATCAGGCTGGGTTATT
>CM031604.1:100164946-100257446 GCA_018398815.1 Conus ventricosus
TCTTCCAAAACAGATGCCTCAGACGCATTCTACGCATCTATTGGCCGAATACCATCACCAATGAAGAACTCCACCAAAGAGCAGAAACTGAACCCATCTCAACGCAAATCAAACGAAGGCGTTGGCGATGGATAGGCCATGTGCTCCGCCAGCAGACAACAGCCATTTCCAGAATCGCCCTACGATGGACTCCTGATGGCCGAAGAAGAAGAGGACGCCCCAAGGAAACTTGAAGGAGAACAGTAGAGAGGGAGATGAAGGACAATGGTTGGACATGGGGCCGTCTGGAACGTGTTTCAGCCGACCGACATCAGTGGCGGGCTCTGGTCGAGGCCTTATGTGCTACCAGCACAAAGAGGACTAGATAGATAGAAACTTGTGATGAAGGTGAACATAATGGAGCATTTTATGTCAGGGAAACTTGTGATGAAGGTGAACATAATGGGGCATTTTATGTAAGGGAAACTTGTGATGAAGGTGAACATAATGGGACATTTTATGTGAGGGAAACTTGTGATGAAGGTGAACATATTGGGGCATTTTATGTCAGGGAAACTTGTGATGAAGGTGAACATAATGGAGCATTTTATGTCAGGGAAAACGTGTGATGAAGGTGAACATAATGGGACATTTTATGTGAGGGAAACTTGTGATGAAGGTGAACATAATGGAGCATTTTATGTCAGGGAAAACGTGTGATGAAGGTGAACATAATGGGACATTTTATGTGAGGGAAACTTGTGATGAAGGTGAACATAATGGAGCATTTTATGTCAGGGAAACTTGTGATGAAGGTGAACATAAAGAGACATTTTATGTCAGGAAAACTTGTGATGAAGGTGAACATAATGGGACATTATATGTCAGGAAAACTTGTGATGAAGGTGAACATAAAGAGACATTTTATGTCAGGAAAACTTGTGATGAAGGTGAACATAATGGGACATTATATGTCAGGAAAACTGTGATGAAGGTGAACATAATGGCGCATTTTATGTCAGGGAAATTTGTGATGAAGGTGAACATAATGGAGCATTTTATGTCTGGGAAACTTGTGATGAAGTTGAACATAATGGGGCATTTTTATGTGAAGGAAACTTGTGATGAAGGTGAACATAATGGAGCATTTTATGTGAGGGAAACTTGTGATGAAGGTGAACATAATGGAGCATTTTATGTCAGGAAACTTGTGAAGAAGGTGAACAAATGGGGCATTTTATGTCAGGGAAACTTGTGATGAAGTGTGAACATAATGGAGCATTTTATGTGAGGGAAACTTGTGATGAAGGTGAACATAATGGAGCATTTTATGTCAGGGAAAATTGTGATGAAGGTGAACATAATGGAGCATTTTATGTCAGGGAAACTTGTGATGAAGGTGAACATAATGGAGCATTTTATGTGAGGGAAACTTGTGATGAAGGTGAACATAATGGAGCATTTAATTTCAGGGAAATTTGTGATGAGGTGAACATAATGGGGCATTTAATTTCAGGGAAATTTGTGATGAAGGTGAACATAATGGGGCATTTTATGTGAGGGAGACTTGTGATGAAAATGAATATAATGGGGCATTTTATGTCGGGGAAAGTAGTGATGAAGATGAACATAATGGGCATTTTATGTCAGGGAAACTTGTGATGAAAATGAATATAATGGGGCATTTTATGTCGGGAAAGTAGTGATGAAGATGAACATAGTTGGGCATTCCATGTGAGGGAAACTTGTGATGCAGCTGAAGATAATACAACATAAAAATGTGAGGATGCATCTAATGGCCATCTTTAGTACTCTTGACACAAGTCTTCAAAAGAAGGGAGTCTTCATTCAGAGGACCATTAGGGCAGGCTCCACTGTTCAGAAATTCTGTGCAACAACAGAATCTGTGTGGCCAGAAAGGTCAACAGGCGTCTGTTAACAGAATCTGTGTGGCCAGAAAGGTCAACAGGCGTCTGTTAACAGAATCTGTGTGGCCAGAAAGGTCAACAGGCGTCTGTTAACAGAATCTGTGTGGCCAAAAGGTCAACAGGCGTCTGTTAACTGAATCTGTGTGGCCAGAAAGGTCAACAGGCGTCTGTTAACAGAATCTTGTGGCCAGAAAGGTCAACAGGAGTCTGTTAACAGAATCTGTGTGGCCAGAAAGGTCAACAGGAGTCTGTTAACAGAATCTGTGTGGCCAGAAAGGTCAACAGGAGTCTGTTAACAGAATCTGTGTGGCCGAAAGGTCAACAGGTGTCTGTTAACAGAATCTGTGTGGCCAGAAAGGTCAACAGGTGTCTGTTAACAGAATCTGTGTGGCCGAAAGGTCAACAGGCGTCTGTTACCAGCACAGGGGAAGGCTGCAGGACAGTCATGACAACAACACAGACTGTTCAACCTGCCGTGACACGACTGGGTTTCACTTTGTGCACAAATCCAAATTCAAGCAGGAAAGAGAGGCCACTGAGAGGGAGGGGTTGTTCCACGTCACAATCTACAGATCGTCACAATCATCTACAGCCTCCATCCTGGACCCTCAGAGTCTTGCTGGCGGCCTGTGGGCAGGGACAGCATGGTTTCCATCAGCCAGGCCTCGTCTTCCTCCTCAGAAGCTGGCTCATACTCCAGGGACCTGGCAGGGCTGGGAACCTCCAACTCCCTGTCAACCTGGTGGGAGGCAGGGGGGGCAGATGGCAAGGGTGATCTTTCCTGGGAAAAGGACGGCAAAGGTGATCTTTCCTGGGAAGAGAGTGGCAAGGGTGATCTTTCCTGGGAAGAGCGTGGCAAGGGTGATCTTTCCTGGAAATAGGATGGCAAGGGTGATCTCGCCTGGAAATAGGATGGCAAGGGTGATCTTTCCTGGGAATAGGACAAGGGTGATCTCTCCTGGAAATAGGATGGCAAGAGTGATCTCTCCTGGAAATAGGACAAGGGTGATCTCTCCTGGAAATAGGACAAGGGTGATCTCTCCTGGAAAAAGGACGGGAAGGGTGATCTTTCCTGGGAATAGGACGGGAAGGGTGATCTTTCCTGGGAATAGGACGGGAAGGGTGATCTTTCCTGGGAATAGGATGGCAAGGGTGATCTTTCCTGGGAATAGGACGGCAAGGGTGATCTTTCCTGGAATGGGATGGCAAGGGTGACCTCTCTTGCCAGTTGGAGGCCAGAGCAGGCGAGGTGTGACAGGAAAAGGGGCTGGATGCAAAGAGGTCTGGGGAAGATCTACCTGAAAGATTCCCTGACTGCCCTTCATCCCAGTCCTGCCTTTCGCGTGGCATGGGGGAAGTGGGCAAGGTCTGCTGTGATCTGAAGAAAGGAGAAGCAGTTTCTGTGGAGGTGCACTGCACATCTCCTCATGATCAACACTCCGATCTGATGTTCTGGAGTCATGTTCATTGTCTATCTGGGCTGGGTTGTGCAGTGATTCCCTGAACCCATCTAAAGAATCCATGTCACTGTTCTCCTGCCTCTGGAACAAACGCCCGTCCTCCAGTTCTGAGCTCAGGATGACTCTTCAATATTCACCTGCGTGCTGATCAGAGAATGTCGACTGCTTTGGGATGAGAACATATGTACTGTGTCATCCTGCGACAAGTGCGCCAAATGTGGCATGTCTTGGGACCTGTGCACAGGTACAGGGTCTTCCTGCGAGAGATACAGCTGGCCTGATTCTTCTTGTGGCGGGTACATGCGTGTCAAATCATCATGAACAGCCAGTTCTAGCAAAGCAGAATGATAAATGACAGGCTGAGAAGGATTAGGCGGACTGTCATTCCCGTGACTGTGTGAGGGCGACTGCACACAACTGGAGATCTCAAGCCTCCGACGCTCCTGTCTGGATGGGAGCTGGACGGACAGGGATGGCTGGCATAGCAAGAAGTGTCACAGGCTGTTGTATTCCTGGGACTGGACAGAGAAGAGTTTGACCCACTGGAGGAGGACGAGTCATGACTCGGCCAGTGGACGACAGAAGCAGCTGTGGACTGGGAGACCCATGACACGGAGCAAGACGATGGACAGTGTGCGCCGTCTGAGGAGCAGCTCTCCCATTCCCCTGCCACTGAAGAGCTGCATGGTTCAGGCCAGTCTCCTGGCCTGGGACTGGCTGGTAAGGAGCTGCAAGTCCTCGCTGTTGATGATCTGCTCACTGGGGTCATGTCCTGAGGTGATGAGGGAGCCAGGCTGAGCGAGGGGCTGCTGGGAGTGTAGACTGGAGACTTCAGGTCCGTCAACCTTGTGCTTGCAGGAGAGAAAGATGGACTGGATGGAGTGAACACAATGCTGGGACTTGCTGTGGTTTCCCCACACTGTGAAACAGCAGGCATGCTGGGAGTGTGGACTGGAGACTCCACGTCCGTCAACCTTGTGCTTGCAGGAGAGAAAGATGGACTGGATGGAGTGAACACAATGCTGGGACTTGCTGTGGTTTCCCCACACTGTGAAACAGCAGGCATGCTGGGAGTGTAGACTGGAATCTCCATGTTACCTCCCCTTAGAATTGTCAGAGAACAGTCTGTAGGACTAGTCAATGAAGGGCTGCCTGGGAATAGGCTGAGGTCATTGGAGAGTAGGATGGACTGGCTGGGGAATACAAACGACTGGCTGGGAATACGATGGACTGGTTGGGAATACAATGGACTGGTTGGGGAATACAATGGATTGGTTGGGGAATACGATGTACTGGCTGGGAATATGATGGACTGGTTGGGGAATACAACGGACTGGCTGGGGAATACAATGAACTGGTTGGGGCATACAATGACTGGTTGGGGGACTGGTTGGGGAATACAATGGACTGGTTGGGGAATACAATGGACTGGCTGGGGAATATGATGGACTGGTTGGGGAGTAGTATGGACTCATTGGTGAGCAGGCACAGCTGAACAGAGAATAGGATGGACTGCTTGGGGAGTAAGGACTGGTTGGGGAATAGGACGGAGTGGTTGGGGAATAGGATGGACTGGTTGGAGAGTAGGCAGAGCTCAGTGGGGAATAGGATGGACTGGTTGGGGAGTAGGCAGAGCTCAGTGGGGAATAGGGTGGACTGGTTGGTGAGTAGGCAGAGCTCAGTGGGGAATAGGATGGACTGCTTGGGGAATAGAAGGGACTGGTTGGTGAATACAAAGGATTGGATGGCGAGTACTGGGACATCACAGATGAATAGTCCGGAGAACGAGCACCCAATGGACTCAGCGGGGAGTATGTCCTAGCATGTCTTGGAGAGTCACCAGGACTGGAGGGGAGTGTGCTGACTCCGTGGGAGAGATGGTAGGAGAAGATGGCAAATACACTGGACTGGAGGGGGAGTATGAAGGCGAAGTCAGTGAGTAGCCAGGACTTGTTGGTGAGTAGGAAGGACTGCTAGGTGAGTACAGCAGGTAAGGTGTGAGGCTGGAGGGCGGGCTCGGCAGGTACCCAGGACTGCTAGGTGAGTACAGCAGGTAAGGTGTGAGACTGGAGGACGGGCCCGGCAGGTACCCAGGACTGGTGGGTGAGCATCCCCATGGAGTCTGGCCAGTTAACATGGCCGGCAATGGATTCCCCGGGTCGTTCTTCCTTGAGGGGAAGCAGGCTGGGCTCCACTGGCTGCAGTTTGGGCTGTATGGGGATGCTGTATGCTCTTCAGACGGGGCAGGGCTGAATCTCGGGGAGAAGTTGGCTGAGACAGGTGAGAAGAGGCCAGAGTCAGTCATCTGACCTGCAGACCATGGGGAGGGTGCACCTGGCGCTGCACCTGGCGAGGTGTTTTGATGCCAAGGTGTGCCTGCCTGGTCAACGGGCAGGAAGCTGAGGCCTGAAACACAGTGCAGAAATACCTCAATCAGGATGCTGGGGGTGGAGGGAATGGGAGAATGGGGTTGGGGTGTTGTGAAGGGGAAAAGGGGGATTTTCATCCAGCTGGACTCTTTTAATGTACGATGTAAAATCATGAGCTCACAGGCAAGAATATGTGCAAAAGCACACAGAAACACAGACAGACATACACTCGTGATACATACACTTATGTGTGCAAGCCTGTGCACACATACACATACACACACACATACACACACACATGCACACACACACATACACACACACATGCACACACACACATACACACACATACACACACACATACACACACACATACACACACACACATGCACACACACACATACACACACATACACACGCACACACACCCATACATAGCAGTAACATCTTTACATACAATCCCACTCTGTACACTAAAGACTACCACTGGTCCTTTCAGCTGCAAAAGGAACCACTCCACCCATTCCTCTGCCTGAGAAGCCAGGTGCCCACTGACCAGGACCCATGGCGGGCATGGTGTCGCAGGGAATCTCCATGCCCTGTTTGCAGGCTTCAGCGTTCAGCAGCACGTCGAAGCACCCGGTGCCTATGGCAGCCAGCTGACCCATCATCAGGCTCTCCGAGATGCCCCGTATGGGGTCACTGTCCGCGTGGTAAGCCGCCTCCATCAGCACGTCCACCTGATGACAGTCAGCAAGGGTTCATGACACTGGTCAATTCCTGAACATTTTGTGTCAGTCAGCAAGAGTTCTTGATATCGGTCAATTCCTGAACATTTTGTGACAGTCAGCAAGAGTTCTTGACACTGGTCAATTCCTGAACATTTTGTGACAGTCAGCAAGAGTTCTTGACATCGGTCAATTCCTGAACATTTTGTGACAGTCAGGAAGGGTTCATGACACTGGTCAATTCCTTAACATTTTGTGACAGTCAGCAAGAGTTCTTGACATCGGTCAATTCCTTAACATTTTGTGACAGTCAGCAAGAGTTCTTGACATCGATCAATTCCTGAACATTTGTGACAGTCAGCAAGAGTTCTTGACATCGATCAATTCCTGAACATTTTGTGACAGTCAGCAAGGGTTCTTGACACTGGTCAATTCCTGAACACTTTGTGACAGTCAGCAAGAGTTCTTGACAATGGTCAATTCCTGAACATTTTGAGACAGTCAGCAAGAGTTCTTGACACTGGTCAATTCCTGAACTCTTGGAAAGGGACCGCAGCCATGGAATGAATGTGCGTGTGCGTGTGTGTGTGTGTGTGTGTGTGTGTGTGTGTGTACTTGCCACTGTCATATTCCAGCCAACCACAAGGGGCCATATCAGGGCTGTTGCTGTCAACATTGTGTTGACACCTGCCACTATAATGTTAGACATATTCAGAATCAAAACAAGAATCATTTCAATAAAAACAAATCACATTTATCCTTGTACTACCTACATAATTCATAAAAATCTCGCAACACAAATCACATTAATCCTTTTTCTACTTACATAATTCATAACATCTTGCAACACCTCCCCCCCCCCCCCCCCCCCCTCAACACCCTAACACCCCTTACCCCAGAAAACCTATGGACCAATCTGCTTAAATCAATCAGTAGGAAGACAACCAGCACACCACCTGTGCACTCAACACTCACAGTCTGTTTAAGCCAAATGACAGACACCCAGCACACCACCTGTGCACTCAACACTCACAGTCTGTTTAAACCAAATGACAGATAGACAACCAGCACACCACCTGTGCACTCAACACTCACAGTCTGTTTAAACCAAATGACAGACAGACAACCAGCACACCACCTGTGCACTCAACACTCACAGTCTGTTTAAAACAAATGACAACCAGCACACCACCTGTGCACTTAGCACTCAACACTCACAGTCTGCTCAAAGGAACACTTGGCCAGGGCGCTGGGTTGGTGACGGTTGAACCCCTGTCTGGAAATGGAGGTCAGGTGACCTTTGCAGGTCATGACCTCACACAGAAGCATCATGTGACGATGGTTGACGTAGCAGCCATCAAAGGAGATAACGTACTGGAGCTCCTGTTCAATGGCCTTGTGCGCTGCTTCAATGCCCAGAGTCTGCCACACCACACAGGAATGCAACCATACCGTCAGTGGCTGAGGTAAATGCACAAATGACCACAGTCTGACACACCACACAGGAATGCAACCATACCGTCAGTGGCTGAGGTAAAAGCACAAATGACCAATCATGGAAATAACCTAAGATCGGGAAACATCTCATTTGTATTTATACCATAAATGAAATTTACGACCCAGCACTGTCCTTATGAACAATTGTTTCTGTTGACATTTCATTAATTTCAAACCTAGTGACCTCACGGTTCAACAATTGTAGACATTGATCCAACAAACGCGTTCTGCACAGAGAATGCTGCAGCACAGGTACACCTTCACACAGAACACCCCAGCACAGTGCTCATCAAAGTACACAACAGTTTTGAACGTTCCAAACAAACAACAACAAATAAAACAAATGTGGTGACACAACACAACACAACACTACAAACATGTACCTGTCCTACAACTCTTTATCGACATAAACAAAAATCTGCTTTAAAAAAAAAAACCAGCCACATATCTTACCTTACAATACTGCATACATGAAAATGACACACTCTGTTCATGTTCTGTTCGTGTTGATAATTAATGGCTGATACAAATGTCGTGCATCTTGATCATGACATTATCAAAGGAAGTGACATGTGTTCTGTTCATATCGATATTTAATGGCTGATACAAATGTCGTGCACCTTGATCAAGACATTATCAAAGGAAGTGACATGTGTTCTGTTCATGTTGATATTTAACGGCTGATACAAATGTCGTGCACCTTGATCATGACATTATCAAAGGAAGTGACATCACACTACTCTCTTTCTCTGCCACTGTCTCCACCATCTCAGCATCGTCATCTGCATGCTCTGTCCATCTCCACCTTCCTTGGAGGTCAACAGTATGGCTGCCGCCATCTCATTTTGGGGGGGGGGGGGGGGGGGGGGGGGGGGGGGTGTCTTTTGTTTTTCTGTTCTTCTATTCATTTGTTTTCCACGACTTCACTTTTAATATCTAAGCATCTTCTAAGCCTCCTAATATGTAAGATATTAAGTAAAACTAAATGTGATAAAGAGCAAACAAATTGCTGACCAAGTGGATATGCTTGCTCATTACACAAGCAAAAGATTCGCTGTAAACCAACATGCACTCCCACCCGTACTTACACACTTAAAGGACGGTACACCATACTCATAAATCCTTCATAAAGTTCCAAGGGTTCAAAAATCAGAGCCAGCTCACACAGCTTTTGATCCACCTGATTAACATGAGCACAAAATATATCAAGCTAAAGCCTAACTCACAGAGAAGACCTCAACAATGTGATTGGTGGAGGTCCTGCGAGTGTCGACCTCTGGATCACTGAGGACCCGCAGGAGGTTTGAACCTTCGGTCTCCAGTACCCACTCTGGCACTGCCTGCATCTCCCCCTCCGGGGTCACCGTCAGTCGCTTCTTCTTCTCCTCTGTCTGTGGCCAGTGCAGGGACACCTGCGGTCAGAGACCATTGGTCAACACAACCAACAGACAACAAATGACCATTGGTCAACACAACCAGCAGACAACAAATGACCATTGGTCAACACAACCAACAGACAACAAATGACCATTGGTCAACACAGCCAACAGACAACAAATGACCATTGGTCAACACAGCCAATAGACAACAAATGACCATTGGTCAACACAGCCAGCAGACAACAAATGACCATTGGTCAACATAGCCAACAGAAAACAAATGACCATTGGTCAACACAGCCAGCAGACAACAAATAACCATTGGTCAACATAGCCAGCAGACAACAAATAACCATTGGTCAACATATTTGACAGACAACAAATGACCGTTTGTCAATATAGCCACCAGACAAATGGCCATTTGTCAACAAAGCCACCAGACAACAAATGACCATTGGTCAACATAGCCAGCACCAACAAATGACCATTTGTCAACATAGCCAACAGACAACAAATGACCATTGGTCAACATAGCCAGCACACAACAAATGACCATTTGTCAACATATCTGACAGACAACAAATGACCATTGGTCAACATAGCCAGCACACAACAAATGACCATTTGTCAACATATCTGACAAACAGCAAATGACTGTTTCTCAATATAGCAAACAGACAATAAATGGACATTGGTCAACACAGCCAGCAGACAACAAAATGACCATTGGTCAACATAGCCAACAGACAACAAATGACCATTGGTCAAAATAGCTCAACAGACAACAAATGACCATTGGTCAACATAACCAATAGATAACAAATGACCATTGGTCAACATAAATAAAAGACAACAAATGACCATTGGTCAACATAGCCAGCAGACAACAAATGACCATTGGTCAACATAGCTCAACAGACAACAAATGACCATTGGTCAACATAGCCAACAGACAACAAATGACCATTGGTCAACATAGCTCAACAGACAACAAATGACCATTGGTCAACATAGCTCAACAGACAACAAATGACCATTGGTCAACATAGCTCAACAGACAACAAATGACCATTGGTCAACATAGCCAATAGACAACAAATGACCATTGGTCAACATAGCCAATGGACAACAAATGACCATTGGTCAACATAGCCAGCAGACAACAACTGACCATTGGTCAACATAGCCAATAGACAACAAATGACCATTGGTCAACATAGCTAAAAGACAACAAATGACCACTGGTCAACATAACCAACAGAAAACAAATGACCATTGGTCAACATAACCAGCAGACAACAAATGACCATTGGTCAACATAACCAACAGACAACAAATGACTATTGGTCAACATAACCAACAGACAACAAATGACTATTGGTCAACATAACCAACAGACAACAAATAACCATTGGTCAACATAGCCAGCAGACATATGACCATTAGTCAACATAACCAACAGACAACAAATGACTATTGGTCAACATAACCAACAGACAACAAATGACTATTGGTCAACATAGCTAAAAGACAACAAATGACCACCACATGACATTCCATCTGTCCAACACATCTGATATTCCATCTGTCCAACACATCTGATATTCCATCTGTAAAACACATCTGATATTCCATCTGTCCAACACATCTGATATTCCATCTGTCTACCACATGACATACATCTGTCCACCACTTCTCGCTGCAGTCAGCTCAGCAGCTTTGGCAGAAGCCTGATGAAATGCAGAAAACCAACTAGCCAGAGAGCTGCATGAAACCATCACCTACCTAGTGCAGGTAATGCACAGATTGACCAGTTGTTAGTTTGCTGTTCTTTGTTGGTGTTCCCCCTCTAAATAATCAGTGGAGATATCAGCAGAGATATGTTGGTGTTCCCCCTCTAAATAATCAGTGGAGATATGTTGGTGTTCCCCCTCTAAATAATCAGCGGAGATGTGTTAGTGTTCCCCCTCTAAATAATCAGTGGAGATATGTTGGTGTTCCCCCTCTAAACAATCAGCGGAGATGTGTTGGTGTTCCCCCTCTAAATAATCAGTGGAGATATGTTGGAGTTCCCCCTCTAAATAATCAGTGGAGATATGTTGGTGTTCCCCCTCTAAATAATCCGCGGAGATGTGTTGGTGTTCCCCCTCTAAATAATCAGTGGAGATATGTTGGTGTTCCCCCTCTAAATAATCAGCGGAGATGTGTTAGTGTTCCCCCTCTAAATAATCAGTGGAGATATGTTGGTGTTCCCCCTCTAAATAATCAGCGGAGATGTGTTGGTGTTCCCCCTCTAAATAATCAGTGGAGATATGTTGGTGTTCCCCCTCTAAACAATCAGCGGAGATATGTTGGTGTTCCCCCTCTAAATAATCAGCGGAGATAATTATGTTGGTGTTCCCCCTCTAAACAATCAGCGGAGATGTGTTGGTGTTCCCCCTCTAAATAATCAGCAGAGATATGTTGGTGTTCCCCCTCTAAATAATCAGCGGAGATATGTTGGTGTTCCCCCTCTAAATAATCAGCGGAGATGTGTTGGTGTTCCCCCTCTAAACAATCAGCGGAGATGTGTTGGTGTTCCCCTCTAAACAATCAGCGGAGATGTGTTGGTGTTCCCCCTCTAAACAATCAGCGGAGATGTGTTGGTGTTCCCCCTCTAAACAATCAGCGGAGATGTGTTGGTGTTCCCCCTCTAAACAATCAGCGGAGATGTGTTGGTGTTCCCCCTCTAAACAATCAGCGGAGATATGTTGGTTTCCCCCTCTAAATAATCAGCAGAGATATGTTGGTGTTCCCCCTCTAAATAATCAGCGGAGATGTGTTGGTGTTCCCCCTCTAAATAATCAGCGGAGATATGTTGGTGTTCCCCCTATAAATAATCAGCGGAGATGTGTTGGTGTTAAACAATCAGCGGAGATGTGTTGGTGTTAAACAATCAGCGGAGATGCGTTGGTGTTCCCCCTCTAAATAATCAGCGGAGATGTGTTGGTGTTAAACAATCAGCGGAGAAGTGTTGGTGTTAAATAATCAGCGGAGATGTGTTTGTGTTCCCCCTCTAAATAATCAGCGGAGATGTGTTGGTGTTAAACAATCAGCGGAGATGTGATGGTGTTAAATAATCAGCGGAGATACAGAGGGAGGGGGCTGGGTACCAAGGCAAGGGTGTGCACACTCACAAGAAAATGACAGGTCAGTATTTACATTTTATAAAGTGTGAGGAGTAACACGCGTGTCACCGTTGCTTTTTCTTCTTCTTTTTTAACTTCACATTACAGACAACTAAATGTTGTCTACAGAAGATGGTTGTGCCAAGAGTTCACCATGCTGGAATATAATTTCTGTGTGCATTGCACAGCCAACAGTTGTACCTAAGCCTCAGGGTTCAGCTGGAATCCCAGCCTTAGGTGAAGTGCACAGTATGATCAGTGTCTGACCCTTGTTTGTCCACAAACATATCATCAGGGCTCAATAAGCGTGGTGTGTGTGTGTGTGTGGGTCTTCTTTTCTAAACAGACTGACAATAGCACCAGTAACAACAGAATCCATGGTTCTGTAACGGGATGGAGGGGGGGTGGGGGTTGAAGGGGAAATCATGCCAACCTTCTTGATGTCTGGAATTCCTTTCAGGGTCAGATCGGACAGGAGGGTTGACTCGATCACACGAAGAAATGTGTCGTCTGGGAGCTGGTCCACGGCTTCCTCTTCCTCCTGAAATCAGTGACAGATCCTCCACACCACACTACACCTTGATCAGTGACAGATCCTCCACACCACACTACCCCTTGATCAGTGACAGATCCTCCACACCACACTACTCCTTGATCAGTGACGATCCCCCACCACACACCCCTTTTGCAGGAAGATCACCACACCAACAACTCCTTATATGAAATCCTCCCCACCACACACTCTTGTCTTTACGTCCTCCACCCCACACACCCTTGATCATGCATCCTCCACACCACATATTTTAAACATGACAGATCCCCACTCCACATCTATTGATCAGTGAAAATTCCTCCACACTACACACCCTTGACTTGACAGACCCCACACCACCTCCCCCTTAATCATGACAGATCCCCACACCACGCCCCCCCTTATCAGTGACAGACCCCACACCAAGCACCCCTTGATCGTGACAGATTTCCCACACCAACCAGCACCCCTTGATCGTGAAGATCCCCACCAACCCACCCACGCTACCCCGATGGACAGACCTCCACCCAAGCTCCCCCTGATCAGGACAGACCCTCCACCCAAGCCCCCCCTTGATCATGACGACCCTCCACACCACGCTCCCCCTTGACGAGACGACCTCCACCAAGCCCCCCTTGACGGACAACCTGCACACCACGCAACCCCCTTGACAGGGGGAACCTCCACCCAAGCTCCCCCTTTTATCAGGGCAGACCCTTCAACCACATACCCCCCTGGTCGTGACGATCCTCCCACCAAATACCCCTTGCAGTGACAGACCCTCCACCCACACAACCCCTTGATCAGAGACAATCCCCCACACCACACTACCCCGGGAAAACAATAAAACTGTTCTAACTCCTTACCCCCCCAATTTTTGGGGGGAAAGTGGCCTAAAAGCCGCCTTTCCCTTTTTTCCCTTGACAAGTAAAATTCAATAACCAAAAAAAACGATTATCTACAAACAGACATCTGTGTAGGGTTATCCTTTTTTAAAATCAAATTTTAAAAAAACTTACTTGTTTTTAAAACTAAGTTAATTTTTGACATAAATCCCACACAAATTCTGACAATTCAAACCACAAAAAAGTGAAACAGTGGCTACACGAGGCTGAAACCAATCGCAAATTTTACGGTGGCGCAGACGGCCCCTTTTCTTTCACACAGCGCACGGCCTCTTACAAATTTCGACCAAAAAATCAAAAAGCGGGAACGGGCTTCCCGGGGGATGGGGGTTGGGGGGTGTATTCTTTTCATTTAACGACCCCGGGCGGGGGTTTTACGAATTTTCAAGACGCACGTGTCACCCCCCCTTTTTGGGGCCGCCTTTGTTTACCAGACACTTAACAAGAAGGTTTTTTTTTTTGACTTGTTTGGGTGTGACCCTGTGTTTATTTTGGTTTTATTTTTAAATGGCTAACATGTTACTAAAGAACAAACCTTGTTTTCGAGGCCAAAAATTTTTACTTTAACTGCATGTTGAGTATTTTTTTAAAGAAAAGTGAACTAATTTTGGGAAATAAACGACACAAAAAGGTTTGTTGGTTTAAAAGGAAATGAAAACTTCAAAGGCAATATTGTTGGCCAAGATATACAATTTCGATTTTTTTGACTATCGATGGAGGGCTCCTTATCTAAGAAATGCGCGTTTGTTAAAGTTGGCCGGGCCTTTTTTTCGTTGACGGGCCTCCCAAAAGGGACTTGCACATCCGATATTACTACGTCCGGACATGACGATTTTTGGATCACGGGTGGGCGAGTCACGGCCGGCCATCACAGACTAATGAATCAGCTGTTATATGCACTTTCCGCCCGCACTTGGTTGTTCATTTTTCCCGTGCTGTGGGGGTGGAGACGTTTTCTTTTGTTTGGTTCGTTGATTTTTTTTTCAATGTCGCGGAAGTATCTTTCTTTTTTAGAGAAAAAAAATTCTTGAACAAAAACCAGTTTTGGAAGGTGGCTTTTGGAAAGGGGTAGGGGGGGCGCCAAATTAAAAAACCGTTTTTGGGGCAAAAGTGACCTAGAAGCGGCATATTACAGTTTTGACAAGTAAGATTTCAAAAACCCAAAAAAATAACGATTTCAAAAAACAGACAACTGTGTGGTACCTTTTTTAAAAACAAAATTAAAAAAACTACTTTTTTTTAAAAAACAAGTTTTATTTTTGCAAAAAAACCGCACACTTTTCGACTTTTTCTACCTACAAACTTGACAAGACAGGCAACACGGGCAAAACCCTATCGAAAATTTACGCGGGCGCAGACGAGCGCCCTTTTTTTCACCCGCACGGCCTCTTCAAACGCGCCCAAAAATCAATAAAGCACCCCTGGGGGGGCTTAGCGAAGTTCTAGACTGTCACTGTACTCCCCTTTGTGGCCGCCACGCGCAAGACCGGTTTGTATTGTCATTTTTACTTGGCGGCGTTGGTGGAAGGTTTGTGATTAGTGAAAATATTTACCGGGTTTTGTGCAGGTTGGTTTTTTTTTTTATATAACATTTTATCAGCAGAAACAAAGACAGGGGAAGATTTCAAGCTGACAAACTTACGAGCATATTGAGTACCACCCAAAATTTCTTAGTGTTTTGGGAAAAGGTTGAGAGCCCCAGGCCCATTTTAAAGTAAAACTAAACATTTCAAAGGCAGAAGCACAACAATGTTTTTAATTGCAATGGGGTTGGCTTTAGAACAGACCTTAAAGTTTTTTTTCACAAGAAAAGACGTGAGCGCAACTCAAAAATGGGTGAGTGGTTGAAGAGCATGGGGGTATTCTCTTCTTTTTCCCAAACTAAAAGTTTCCCGTTTTTAAAAACCAACAAAAGTTTTTTTCAAGTCGGTTTTTCTTTCATAAAGTCTCCGAGGAAGGATTGTATTTAATGTTTTAAAGCATGAGGAGATTAAAATTATTGGTACCCCTACAAGAACCAAGCAACTCCAAACACACTCCTCTCAAAGTCCGCAGCAGGAGAGAAAACACGCCCACCCTGGGGTCAAAGGCACGGCAACCGCTTCCGGGGACCCCCCTGAGCGGTCAAAGTCACAGTAAACCCTTTTGAGAGACCCAGGCTTCCCCCATAGGGAAAAAAGGGTTTACAGGGCAAGCCGGTTTTTAGCGCCAACCCTGGGGTTCAAAGGGTCACAGTAGCAACCGTTTTCCCGCTCCACCCTAAGCCTAAAAGGTTACATGGCAAGCCGTTTGAGAGATCCGCCTCCCCCCAGAGCGGTAAAAATTTTATCAGCAGGAAAAGACAGACTTTTTTTTGCTGTTTGTCCTTTGCGGTCTCCCCACTTCAAAACAAAGGGCTTTTCAGACGCTGCACCAAGGGTGACACATAAAAAAAAAAAGCCGGTCCCCAAAACCAACCCTCCCCCCAAGTCCCCCCGTCTTAATTAAGTTTTTAATTAAAGAACCCCAATTTCAAAATTAAAAACAATTAAGAACAAAAAGTTTTATAATTTATTTCAAGTTTTTAAATAAGTTCTTTTTTCTTATTAAGACCCCAAGTTTGTAAAAAGTTGCCTTTAAGACAACCAAGTTCTTTTTCAAGATTTTAAATTATCAAAAAAAACAACTATTTTTTATTTTAAATAGCATGCAATAAAGTACAAAAACACGCCCAAAAAAAACCGTTTTTTTTTTGAGGATGTTTTCCGCTTTTCTCGCAAAACTAAATAAAGTTTTTACATCCTAAGCAACCGCATTGATTAAAATTTCTGGTCTAGGGAAAGCTTTTTAAACCCTGTTTTTATTAGACCCATCATTTTATAAAACCCCTGTTCTATTTTTAAAAAAAATTTAAATTTTAAGTTCTTAAAAATTATTCCATCGAATGGATCAAAATGATCTTTGTTTTGGCGGGCTGGCGTGCTGTTGTTTTTTGTATTTAGGGGTTAAATTTTTTTTGATTGCTTTTTTTTTTTGCGCCATTTTTAAAAAAATTTTATAACGAAATAACCGCCCCCCCACAGCAAGGGCCCCAAAAAAAGGAAAACAGTTTTAAGTTAATATTCCAAAAAGACTTTGCGCGTAGGTCTTAAATCAAGGATTTTTTTTATGGGGGGCATTGAACAACGTTTTTGGGGGGTTTGGGGGGGTTATGTTTTCGTGATTAAATATTTAAAACTTTAATTTTTTTTTGTCTTTCCACTTGAATTTTTTTCCCTGCTTTAACCGCCCGGATAGGACCCTTTTCACTGGCCCCCACCGATTCGGTTTTTCGTTTTCGGTTTGGGTTATTTTTCCCACCTGATTCAGTGTTTTTGATTCTGCTGTTTTTCCCGGGGCTGGCCATTTTAAAGGGAAATAAAATCATATTTTAAAAGTTTTTAATCCATGATTAATGGGATAACAATGTTCAAATCATATAAAAATCACATCCTAGAGCTCAAATGATTTTGTGTTAAAACTGGATCTTGCTTTAAATCATACTAAGTCTTGTTCAAAATCAATGGGAGCAAATTACTGACTAGTTTAGGTACAAAAAAAGAACCGTTTGCCCCCCCTTTTTCCCTTTCTAAAACCCCACTGGTCAACCTTTAGAACTTAAAAATGTCTTGGGCACTCTGTTAACTGCAACAATTCGTTCCGAGGAAAATGTTTTGTTTTTCCACACCCGCCAAAAAAACAACCCCCCTTTTGGGCATAACGCTTGGCCTCAACTGGTCATTAAAAAAGCAGGAAGGAGGTGCCCGGGACTGTATAATCATCACTGAATTTTTTTATTAAAAAAATTTTATTTTTTTTTCAAAAAAAGGCCCCGAAAAACTGTTGCAACCCTTGAAACCCCTTTCTGTTATCGGGGAGCCTGGGGTTTAGGAACCATCTTGGTAAAAGTTTTTAAGAAAAAACCGCAGATTTTGGCAAACAAACTTTGAGGATTCAGCAAAGCTAATTGAAACATTGCAGCTTCGTTTCCCACGAAAGTTTCTAGTCAAAAAGGAATAATTCCAGACAGTAAATATTAAAAAAAAAAATACAAAAAAAAATGTTTCACCACGAATGATAGGGGGCGCTGTGGTAAAAAGCGCCGCGTAAGAAAATTACCATTTAGTAAACTGCGAGATGAGGCGAGAGAAAAAGACAAACAAAGCGTGGGCAACAGCCGCAGCACAAGATCGCAGGAAAAGCAAAAATTTGAGATTAGATTTTTTAATAACACACTGAAAAAACAGGGGGCGCCTTACACTTTTAAAGATTTGATCAACAATAAAAAAAATAAAAACTTGTAAAGGCAAACCCAATCGAGACATTGCCCCCACCAAAATTCAGAAAAAATTTTTATCACCCATCAAAAAAACAAAGATGCAAAAAATTGGGGTTTATTTTTGGGGTAGCCTTGGTTTTGTTGCGAAAAATTTGGCTGAAAAAAAATGAAAAAAATATTTTCGCCAAAAGGATTTTGGGAAGGGATAACAGAAATTTAAAAAGCTAAAAAACAGCGGGATCAGGAAAAACGCAAAAAAGGGGGTTTCAAAACAAGCGTTTTGGGAAAATTTATTTACCACACCTAGACGAATCAAGACCACCTTGCCCAATAAAACCCCAAAACGACCCCATCAATGGACCTTCTATATTTACCCTCGATCGATTAACGAAAAAGTTTTAAAGTACGCACTTACAGTCATTGACATAGCTTCAATACAAGATGGGAACCTTTTAACAAAAAGAGGTTTTGCGTTGCTGTTGCCAACAATAAAACCAACGAGGCCCTTTAATTTATCCCGATTTAAAGCGATGAGGAAAAGAAAAAAGGGGAAAAATAAAACAATATTGTTTGAAACATGATTTACCATAAAAGAGGCTTCCGGGGTTCCAGATCACAGGCTTTAGTTGAAAACTTTAAAAACATTACAAAAGATTTTTTTTCCCCCCAGTTCCAGAGAAAACAATTCTCGCAAACAGAATTGGGAGAAGACTGCCCTCAGTTTTTGCGCGCAAGAAAAAAAAATTTTAAAGGAAAAAAACCATAAAAGCAAAAAAAAAAAACAATAAATGTTGTTTGAATTTAAAGTCTCATCGAAAACTATTATGTTGGTTTAAAAAAAGGACCTTTTTTACCGGGGGAAGCAAAGGGGACATCGAAACAGGGCAACAATCCATTGGATTTTGCCCCCATAAAAAAAAAAATTTAAAGTGAACCGCCCGGTATAATTTCAGAAACTCAAAACCCAAAACAACCAGCCCCCAAAAGATTTTTTGCGAAAAAGAATGCAGAAAAACCCACCAACACAGTTCCATTTCTTTTTTAATTTACTAAAATATTTTGAGAAAAAATGGAAGCCGAAGGAAGCGCAGAACGAAACAGAATGGAAAGGAAGGCCCTTAAAAGATAGGGGTCATTTCGCGTGAAATGCATTAAGGAAACATTTTGGGGGTTTAATAAATCATGCAAAATCACCAGTTCCCCTAAAACTTAAACCCCCAAATTGAAAAAAAAAATCTTAAAAATAAAAAAAAAAAATTCGAAGCATCAACAAACATAAAAAAGATTTAAATGAAGGGGATGAAGCTTTATCGACTATAATAAAAGTTGAGAAAATAAAACCCCCCTTTTTAAGCGTCCCCAGTCCCGATTGCATATGAAAATTTGGATTAACAAACCCGTTTTGGGTTTTTGTTCTACAACGACTTTTTTGTTACAACCGTGGGGTGAAACCAGAGATAGCGGTTTTACGTTGCATGAGAAAAGTCTTATTGCCAAACAATGCTTTTTTGAGTTGTCAGTATATGTTTGACTGCCAAAAGCTGCGAGTTTTCCCTTTGCTTTCTTAAAAATTTTTTCCGGCCGAAAAACTGTAAATTTTTTTTCCCTTTAAAACCAAAAACTCCTTGATCACCTTTCCAGATAATCACCCTCTTTCCCAAAACCTTTTTATAGAAAAGAATGCAAAGCAATCTTAGGAAATGGGGCGGTCATACCACCTGCAGCCCTTTAGCACTTCTAATTCCATGTCTTTTTAAAAGTCTTTAGTAGGGATAAACTATAACAAAACTACTTAAACTGTGTTAAAATACTTGGGCTCGGATACGGGGGTTAAAGAGTCAAAAAAATTTAACATCAAAACTTTATAATTCTAAAACATAAAACCCAAAAAAAACGGGGTTGTCCCCAATTTTTCTTTCTTTTTTTTTATCTTAGCCAAAAAAGCGACATGAAATTTCGAATCTGATATTTGGTTTTGAAGCAAAAAGCTTCGTTCCTTTGGGGAAACTGAATCTTTTGGGTTTGGGAATTCCAAGCTTTTCCGAAACAGCTGTTTCATAAATTTAAAAAGCCGAAACCGGTTTATTTGAGACAGTGTTCTCAGAGTTGGTTTCATGAACGTTCTTGACAAAACAAAAATCGAAAAAACAGTTCAAATTTCAAACCATGCTTAAATAAAAGTAGAAGCGTAAAGCAGCCAAAAATTTTTTTGCCCGAAGATTAGGCACAAAATTTCCTCCTTTGGGTCCACTTTGACTTCTGCGTAAAAGGGAAACTTTTCAGGATGGGGTTCATAGGATATTTTAAAAAACTTCTAAATTTTCCACCTGTTGACGGCGTCAAACTGTTAACCCCTTTTAAAGCTTTGAAATTTTTTGGGGTCACCGCTTGGGGACAATTTTAAAGTTACTATGGAAATGATTGCGCCCGCCCATCCAAACAGTTTTTTTGCAAAATAAAAGAAGTTAGACCTTTTACTGAATGTCGTTCCCCAAATATTTGTTGTTTTTACAGTAAAAATTGGGGCCTACTATTCCCCACGAATCCGTTTCAATCACTGAAACATTGGTAAATCCGACAAAAAACAACGTACTCCGAAACTTTAAAAAGCATCCCAACTCATGGGCGCAGAAATGTAATGCCGATCCCCGGGAAGTTTTTATCAGGGCTTCTGTAAATTTTTAAAAAATAACCCCCAAAAAACAACATTGCCCCCAAATAGAGCATTAAAATTCCCATCGTTTTACAACTAACTTTGGCACGCATCTTGGGTTTTTGGGAATCAAATCCTAAAGTCCCCTCTAACAGAAAAGAACGCCCTTTTGGGGGAAGTTTTTCATCAAACCTTCCCCAAATGTTTATGTATCATAAGGGAAACGCCCCTTTCTAAAGAGAGTTGATCAAAATATTTTTTGTTATTGGGGAGATTTAAGGACATGCCATGACTTAATGTCCCACATGTGCGAAGATATAAAAGACTGTTATTCAGATTTAAAGCACTGTACTTTTCTGAATGTGCAATTCTTACCCCTAAGCATCGTCCAAGCTTTCATTATAAGTGAAGTCTAACCTCGCAATTTTGAAAAAATGGGGAGCTTCCATGTCTTAGACAAATTTTGTTGAAAATTGCATTACTGGCTGCTCCTCGAACTTCCCCAATGTATCAGGTCTCTTTCTGTTGGATTCCTATCAAAAAAAAGACCTAAACCCAAAACCAAAAGTGATGGGGGCTACTGTTCTGGTTTCAGGTCAAAGATTTAGATAAGTTTTTGATTATTAAACATCAACGCATTGCGCACATTTAAAAATTTTGAGCATAGGTCCTCTTTAAAAAATTTTTTGGGTTTTGATAAAAACCATCCACCGACAATAATGAAGGGAAAAAAAACAAAGAGATTACCATAAGACGTTTTTCGAAATTTTTGGCGTGGCCCTTAAAGGAAAAAATGATGATTTAAAGTCTGGGAAACAACATATGGACTAGTTTGCATCCGTTCCAGGTTTTAAAACTAAATTTTGATCCGGGTGGGGGGCGAAAGTTCTGAAAAAGTCAACTGGGGAAAAAAATGTTTAAAAGTTCCCCGGCTTGCACAATGGAATTTTTAACTTTTTGCAGATTCTTGTTTGTTAGTGTTTTTGAAGTAAGCCCAATAACGTCTTTTCGATCAATGTTAATGCGGTAGCCCCTGGTGAAAACATAGCAGAATAAAAATGTTTTTGCCCGGATCACCATTTTTTGGGGTTTTGGCCTTAATTGGCACCAAATTTTTTCCTCCCTGTGTAAAATTAACAGTTTTGGTTTGTTTGTTCTTCAAAAGACAAATTTGGGCAAAACCCAAAAGGAAAGGCACCCCATAAAGTTAAGACATTTATTAATCCCAAAGTTAGACACTTCTCTGCGTTTTTGCGGCGTAGAGCCTTTCAAGAACACACCACATAAAAATTTTTTTTCTGAATCCTTATGTTTGAACGGCCTTTTTGCGACTATTGCTGGGGGGGGCGAATGTAACCTTGCCCACAATCGTGCATCTTAGCCTTTTTTAAACTGATCCTAAAACTTCGCCCTCTGACCAACCAAACCCCTTTTTTTCTTCTTCACGGCGGCAAATGGCAAGCTTTGTTGCCCAACCGGTGTTAAGGCATTCGAGAAAGAAATCTTTGTTGGGTCGAACCCAGACTTCTAATTTTTTCATTTATTGTTACAAGTCAAAAAAAAGCTAAAATTTCTTAAATGGCGGGTCTTTGTTATTTTCTTGGAACTTTAGAAATAGAAGAACAACGCGCCTGTACTTTTTTTGGATCAATGATTCTAGATCAATAACATTTAGGCTTTTTAAAAAAGCTCCTCTCAAGCATCCTAAAAAAAACGTTGGTCCTTTTTTAATTTAGCCTGTTTTAGTTTCTTCAACCAAAATATTTATTTTAAAATTTAAAAAAAAAAAATTTAAACAAAACAAAAACAACGGTCTTTTTGTGTGGACTCATAACAAATATAAAAACCCCCCGATGTTGTACGTGAGCTGTTTAGAACAGAGTTTTAAAAGTTTCGTTTATTTTTTTAAGCTTTCTTTTTAATTTCCGGCGTTGGGTTGAAAAAATTGTCCTCCCTTTTTTTTGAAGATCAAAAAATTTTTTCTTTTGAAATCATCAAAAACGGGCCTTAACGTTAAATTTTCATCCGGGGTTTTTGTCGTAGGCTTTTTTTATTGCGTTTTTTAAAGACAAGTTTAGCCGTTAAAAGGAACCAAGCTTGGGCTTTTGAGTTTTGTTTTTAATTTTTTGCCAGCCCCCACCCAAATGAACACAAAACCCCAGAGCAAAAACAAAACCCCCTAAAGGTAAAGCTGGGGGCGCCTATGCCCTGCTAAGAACCAACACTCGTTCCGCTTTGAGCCTTTGGATGTTCCAGTAAAAACAAATAACGCATTAAAGGCGCAGTACCTTTCTTTGTTTTTCCGAATTTTTAAAGGTCTTGCCTAGTTTTTTTGCATTTGGTATGTTTTTTTAATCTAAGGGTTTTTAGTTAGGGCTTTTTACATCCTTCTTTTGGGAGGCTGTAGGCACATTTGGTAAACTGAAAGACAGCTTTTAAAAATAAAAAAAATTTAGTATTGTTAAAATTTTTAAAAATTTTTTTTTTAATATTCGCTGGGCCCCAAAAAAATTTAAAAACAAATGTACATTAAGCGGTTTTTCGGCTTCTTCTTCTTTTCAATTTTAAAATTTTTTTACGTCTCCCAGTTCCCCCTTCCTGCAACTGTTTTCCCGTGACCTCGGTCAATCCATAAACCCATCCGGTTAAAAAACATCAAACCAAATTTTTTTAAGATGTAAATCTTTTTAAAACAAGGTCAACGTTGGATTTCTACACCTCCCACCTCCAAACAGTTTTTCTTATTTCACAAAACATAAGGTTTAAGCCCCCTACGTAGATTTGGTTAGGCACCCTCAATCGCATTGTCTTTTTTTATTTTAGGGTTAATAAACTTTTCATTCCTCTTCGAACGGGCTATTTCACACGCAAAAAAATACCTTTAACGATCTTGTGCGACACCAAAAAAATAAAATTCATATAGGTTTCCCTGCTTCGGGTAGTTGTATGATGAAAAACCTTTTTTAATAATTCAAAATTTTTATGATATTTTGCCAATCACCTTCAAATTAGGTTTCAACAACGTAAACTCTAACAGATGTAAAAAATGCTGTCTTTTCCCGGTGTTGATGATTTTTATAACCCTTTGTTTCATAAAAAATTAGCATATTCAATCTTTTTTTAATCTCCTTGAAAGTATGCGCATGCGCTTTTAACAACTCAAAAAAACTAAGGGAAAAAGGAAAAGCGATTTCAAAACCCAAAATTTTTCGCTTAGGCCTTTTGGTCTTTTTATCCCCGCCCCTTCTATGTTTTTTGTGCTTCTTTATTTCGATTCCTTTAAAGCAAACAGCCCTTCATTCCCCGGGGTTTGCCCCCGATCAGAAAAGTTAAAAAAAATTTTGCTTTTTGTAAAGAAAATTTCTTGCCCCCCAATTTAAAAAAATTTTTTTTAAAGATTTCCCCCCCCAGATTCTGTACAACGTCCTGTTTGGGGCTGTTGTTGAAGGAGTATATTTTGAAAGTAAGACGCGCAACCGGCACAATCACTTCACCGCCCAGGTCTAAATTTTTAAATAAAATTGTCCCATCAATGTAGTGGATTTTTTGGAAAATAATATTCCGCTTTTTTTCCCTCAGCCCAAAGGCTCTTTATCTTCTATGGGCAAAATCGAGCCAATTTTCTTTGGGCATTTTTTAATAAACAAAAAAAAAAAAAAGTTTAATTTTAAAAAAAATGCAACATGAAGAAAATTTTAGTTTTTGATCCGAGACGCTGAGTGAAATGACCCTTTTGGACAAAAATCCCGGGGCTCTTTTCGGCGGAATTAAAAAAAGTAAGGTCAGATCATTTTACCAAAGTTTGTTTTTGAAGGCCCCGGACAACTTGTTAAAAACCAAAACCCGACTAAACAAAGTTTTTAAAAAAGCAATTTAAAAAAGGCCAGTTTGGGGGATCAAAAACGCCTTGGGATTACTAAAACCAAAAATTTGATAGGGGTGAGTGCTAAACCAAAAACACAGGAACTCCCACAGATAACCAAAGCAAAACAGAACAAAGAAAAAACAACGGCAGATGAAAAATAAAACAATAGAAACAAAACCATTTTTTCCCAAGAAACAGCATAAAAACAAATTTAATTTTTCCCCATTTCCTATCGGAAATAGGCCCTTAACAGCAAAGAACCATTAGGGCGAATTAACAAACAAAATTTTGCAAAAAATGGGTGAAATAGGAAAACTATAAAAAAGAAAAAAAAAAAACCTTGAGGCGATGACCCCCAAATTAGGGGGCTGAAAATTAAGAAAAAAAACCCCAAAGACTAAAAAACTTTAAAAGAAAATCAAAAGACTAGAAGCGTTTTCTACTAACCCCAGAACATTTCAAAACACGTACAGAATAAAGAAAATCCCAAAGAATTTTATAGAAACACAACGCTGCAGAAAGAAAAAGAACCTGTTTGAGAGCAAGGAGTCACATACAAACGTTTAAAAAAAATGGATTTTCAATAATAAACCCCGGGTTTGGGTATTACAGCGGGGGGTGGGGTCAAAGTCCATGCCCCCGCCACCCTCGCCCCACCCTTAAAATCATGGTAAAAAAACCCTTTTAATCTTGCGATTTTTTTTAAAAAAATTGCTGGGAAAGCTAAACCTTTTTCCTGGTTTTTAGGGAAGTTGGGTTTGCTTTGGTTTTGCTAATGCAACAAAGGTTGGTTTAAAGGCCGAGCACTTATGGCAATTTTCTTTAAATTGGGTTAATATTTGTAAAATAAAAACCGAAAATCCACCGTTTAACCAAAACAAAGGGCTTTTCTATTTTGGTCATCGCGAACGAGCCGCGAGCTTTGCTGAGTCTTCAATGGGCCTTTTGGGGGTTTGGGCCGCGGGGAAAAGGATGATTATTCTTTGGGGGGGACTTTTTTTTTTACGGGTTTCTATTAAGGCCCCAAAATTTTTGTCGTTTTGTCCGACCTTTTTCATTTTTTCAACAAATTTTATTGTTGAGTTCAAAATTTTTCCACCTATCGAGGCAAAGGGGAAAGATAAACCCTGCCCAAAAAAAGACTTTTGACTTGGTAGAAAAATCTTGGTACCTTTTAAACTTTAAAGGAAAAACAAAAGAAATTAAGGGTCCCAAAAAATTTTTTAATATTTTTTTTGTGACAAACCCTAGAAGGATCTTTTTGCCGATCTTTCCGGCGTGAACCCCGCAAAACACCAAAAGTAATACGAAAAATTTTATTTTTTCGTTCTATCCTGCTTTTTTAGGCCTTTAGAAAATTCAAAAAAAGTTTCCTTCTGTTTTTTCTCTTCTCTAGGACCCCGGGAACGCTGTCTGAAAAAAAGTGGTTTAAAGGGGGATTTCCATCATATAAATTTTGTGCCGCCCCAAAAATAAGGGGGGCCAAACCCCGATTTAAACCAACTTTTGTCTAAAGTCTGTCTTGTGTTAATATTAATTCGTTACAATCTTTCAAAAGCCTTTAGTTTTTCTGTTGCAAAAGGTTAAACGGTTGCATTTGGTAATGGGGGCCTTGCATTCACAAAAAGTCGAAGTGAAAGAAATGAAAACAAAAAAAACTGACCCCCCGGTTGGATTTTAAGGATCAGCTCGACACCCACACCCTTTTTATGCACAAAACACAGCAAAAATTTTAAATGGGCTGAAAACTGCACGGGGACAAACCCCTTTCCCCGTGTAGCTTTTTTAATAGGGGGTTAAGTATCTGTTAAAGGCGACTTTTCCTTTTATGAAAAATGCATCTGGGTCACAAAGTCAGGGGTAGTTGTTATATTTTTTAAAATTGAGTGGGGCCCAACAGAATAATTTGCATCTTTATTTGGCCCATTTTTAATTTGTTTAAAAAATGTTTGTAACAATACAACCGACCGCCCTTCGTTTTGAACCGCTATTAATAACGAAAACGGAACCAAACGGTCGCGTCCCGAATTTCTACAAAGGTATGGTTAATATAAGCAAAGCCAAGGAAAAAAAAGATTAAAAAAAATTAAAAAAGCCAAATTTTGTTGCCCCTTAACCAACCTATGTTTTTTACGGGTTTTTTTTCGCTAAAAGAAGCAATGGTAACTTCGACATTGCTCTCAACTTAACAATGCGAATCTGAAAACAATGTTGACCTTCAAACCTGAAGAAGAAGAAGTAGGGTACTATTTTGATAAAGACTAGCTAAAAATGTTAGGCTTTACAACTGCCATCGGGCCGTTCATAGTTTTAGAGTTACGTCAACAAAACTACTTATGAGGGAGAAAAATCCGCTCGATCTGCATTACATTCATTACTCTATGTTCATTTGGACGAGCTGAGCACTGATGAAAACTTATATGATGGAAGGCCCTCAACTGTTTTAAGAGCTCTTCCGTCAGGGAAAGCTGCATATTGCGATTATGAAATTATACAATTCCCTAATTTACAGTTAAAAGATTAGTTTGTGGGAGGGCCGGATCATTAATATAAAAATCAAAGACAAAGCGGGGAAAGTTGTGAAATGTGATAACTGCACATTGTTTTGGAAATAAAATAATACGTTACTAAAAAAATAATGTCGCGTGGGCCAGAAGAATCAGGAGTTACATTAGCGCCTGTAAGGTGTATAACCTTAGAATAAAAGACCTTGCAGATGTTGCGGACTTTGAACAGAACGGTGAGATAGGCGCTTTGTATGGTTTTGAGTACACTAAAGATGGTGATTATAAACGCAAAGAGGTTGGCGACAGCAAAAAGTTTCCTAAACTAGAACAACTGCGCAATCTAGAGGCAAATAATGTTGGCCAGTATGAATATAAAATAGTTCGAAACCTGACCTCAAATGGCACTTAGAACCATATTTAGAATGGGACATAAAATTTGAATTCATAAGCCCATTTACATATTTTAGCCGTCAAAAAGTTTCAGAAAAGCATTCAACTCTGGCCCTTTACATGTAAGTCTTATGCCGGACGACAATAGTCGGAAAGAAATTGAAATAACGCCGTATGGGAAAAAACAGTACATCCTCCACAGAAAAGAAACAGTTGTAAAAAAGCTTCTACAAAATTACAGTTCTTTCCAAGCAGAAAATTAGGAGACACGTTCACAATGATATTTGAAATTTCTGTCTTTAAAGATGTGGAGAGGGATGGGTTGTGGGCGTTAGTGACGTCCTTATAAAAGGAATTAATATTAGCTGGCAAACTTAGACGTTAACGCCCTTAACGTTACCATCGTCGTTCTTCACAATGGTGAGGATATTAAGATCATAACAACAAGCAACAAAATCAATGTTGACTTAAATAGAAACAATCTTACAGAACTGAAATTGGATTAATCTTACACATTTAGGCCTCATAGGGTTTTATTATACTGAACAAGTTTTGACGGAGAGTATGATAAAAATAATAACTGGATTAGATTAAATTCTGTATATAAAACTACGGAGCAGTTAAGACATTATGAAAAAATCCCCTCATTGTTCAATGAATTGTGGGCATACTGGTTGTGGCAAAACAACCATATTTGTCCCTAGACTTATTACAACATTTATCGCTATAATTTTTGATCATATTGTAAATTTTTCAGTCCAACACATTAAAAGGAACAAAGCATATCATGATAGAAGGTTTATAATGGACAGACAATGACAATATTTAGGTAATCCTACACTAAACTGAGAGAGTGTTTAGAATACTTTTATAAAGTGTTTGAAGGAACGCAAACACTCTTTAATCATAGAAACTGTTTCGGCAGAAAAAGATATAGTTAAAAAGAGAAAACACTTTGGTCAAAGCTGGCTTTCAGCGAAGAACACGATGGGAAAAGTGTGTGTGATATTATGCCATAAATATAACTCTTTATTCAAGACTTTAGAGAACATTTTAAAGACAGAAGTGTATTTCACATGAAAGACAGAGACTACATTTGAAGAATGTTTGCGCGAAATGATGTTATGTGAAAACTAACAAGAAAAACAAGGATTAAACAAAAACTAAAAGTCTGAAAAGTTTTGTAAATTAGTTTAAAAAACGGATAACCCAACGACAGTATGTCTGTTTGTAGATAATCGTTATTTTTTGGTCATTGAAGTCTTACTGTCAGAGAACAGAAAATGCGGCTTTTAGGCCACTTTCGCTCCAAAAACTAGTGATGAGCAAGTGAAGTTAAGAACAGACATTAATCAGTTTCTCATCCCTTTGATCAGTGACAGATCCTCCACACCCAGCTACCCCTTGAATCATTGATATATCCTTCACAACCACACTAGTCGCCTTGATCATGACAGAATCCCCACACCACACTAACGTCCTTGGTCAGTGACAGATCCTCCACACAACGCTACCCCTTGATCAGTGACCGATCATCCACACCACACGACACCTCGGACATGCAGATCCTCCACACCACACTACGCCCTTGATCAGTGAAGATCCTCCACACCAAGGTACCCCATGAACAGTGACAGATCCCTTCACACCACACTACCACCCCTTGATCAGTGAAGATCCTCCACACCCACTACCCCTTGATACATGACAGATCCTCCAGCACCACACTACGCATGGTCAGTGACAGATCCTCCACACCAACTACCCCTTGATCATGACAGATCCCTCCTCAGCCACGACACCCCAACCCCCTATGATCAGAGACAGATCCTCCGATCCACACCATGCACCCCATTGATCAGTGTACAGTCCACCACACCACACACTCCCCATGAACAGTGACAGATCCTCCACACCAACAACTACACCTTGATCAGTGACATGAATCCCCACACCATCAAACCCTTGATTATAGACAGTCCTCCACACCAAGCTACCCCCTTGATCAGTGACAGATCCTCCACACCTACACTACCCCTTTGATCAGTGACAGATCCTCCACACCCGCTACCCCCTACATCAGTGACAAGATCCTCCACAACCATGCACCCCTTGATCAGTGCACAGATCCTCAAACCAAGCTACTTCCTTGATCATGACAGATCCTCCAAGACCACCTACACTACCCCTGATCAGTGACAGATCCTCCACACCAAGCTGACCCCTTGATCATGCAGTCCTTCACGACCACACAAAACCGCCTTGAAACAGAGACAGATCCTCGCACAACCACACTACCCCTTGATCCAGTGACAATGCCTCCACACCACACTAATCCTGATCAGTGACAGATCCACCACACCAGACACTACCCCTTGATCAGTGACAGATCCTTCCCACATACACTACCCCCCTTGATCAGTGAACAGATCGATCCCACACACTTATAAACCACCTTGAACAGTGACAGATCCCTCCACACCACACTAACCCATGATCATGACAGATCCTCCATACCACACTACGCCTTGGTCAGTGACAATCCTCCACACCAAAAAGGTCAACCCCTTGATCAGTTACAGCTCCTCCACACCACATCAAGGACCCCTTGATCAAGTGACAGATCCTCCACACCATGCACCCCTTGATCAGATGACAGAACCTCCTAAACCAATCTACGCCCCTTGATCAGTGACAAGATCCTCCACTACCACACAAAACACTACCCCTTGATCAGTGACAGATCTCCACACCATGCAACCCCTTGATTAAGACATATCCTCCACACCAAGCAGCCCCTTGATCAGTGACAATCCTCCACACCACACTAAACCCCTTATCAGTGACAGATTCCTCCACACCACGCTACCCCTTGATCAGTGACAGATCCTCCACACCAAGTACCCCTTGATCAGTGACAGATCCTCCAAACCAAGCTACTTCTTGATCAGTGGACAGATCCTCCACACCACACTACCCCTTGATCAGTGGAAGACAGATCCTACACACCAACAACCCCATGATCTGACAGATCTCCTTTCACAACCACACTACCCCTTGATCAGTGACAGATCCTCCACACCAACGAACCCCCTTGATCCAGTGACAGATCCTCCAACCACACTACCCCCTGATCATGACAGATCCTCCACACAACACTACCCCTTGATCAGTGTCAGATCGTCACGACTACACACCCCCCTTGATCAGTGACTAGATCCTCCACAAGCCTACACTACCAAAAACCCCTTGATCAGTGACGAGATTCCTCCACACCACACTACGCCTTGAGATCAGTGACAGATCCTCCCACACCACACTACCCCTTGATCCAGAGACGAGATCCTCCAAACCAAGGTCTACCTTCTGATCAGTGACAGATCCTCCACACTCAACGCTACCCCTTGATCAGGACAGATCCGCCACACCACACTACCCCTTGATCATTGACAGATCCTCCACACCACTACTACCCCCTTGATCATGACAGAATCCTCCACACCAAGCAAACCCTGATCAGTGACAGATCCTTCACGAACTACACTACCCCATGATCAGATGATCAGATCCACCACACCACACTACCACCTTGAACAGTGACAGATCCTCCACGCCACACTACCCCTGATCAGTGACAGAACCTCCACACCAAGCGCAACCCCTGAATCAGGTTGACAGATCCTCCACACCACACACCCCTTGATCACACACTACCCCTGAATCAGTGACAGATCCTCCACACCAACACTACCCCTTGATCAGTGACAGATCCTCCACACCACAACTACCCCTTGATCACTGACAGATCTTCCACACACACTACTACTTTGATCAGATGACGATCCTCCACACCACGCTTAAACCCCTTGATCAGAGACAGATCCTGCACACCACACTAACCCCTTGATCAGTGACAGATCCTCCACACCACGCAAACCCCACTATCTTTTCATCATCTGAAGCTTACACTGCTGATTCCATGATCATTTTTCACATGATACATAGTTTCTATATTTCCATTGTCAATGACCTTGTTCTTAGTTTCAAAATGCCATTTCTTATATACGTAGTTCCTTAATTATGTCAAAATTACACTTTCTAATATGATGTGGTGTTTAGTTTTGTCAAATTCCTTTGTTTCCTACAATATTATTCTTATTTCTTAAATTCCATCATTTTTATAATGTTATTCTTAGTTTTGCAAAATCATCTTTTATACAATGTATTACTTAGTTTTGCAAATCCCATATTTTATATATGTCATTAGTTTAGCAAATTCCATTTTAATGTTAGTACTAAGTTGTTAGCAAATCTATTTTTTAAAGAAGCTGTTCTTTGTTTTGTAAATTCCATTTTTTGATATGGTGTTGTTCTAAATTTTGCAAATTCCATTTTTTCCAGATGATGTTGTTCTTATTGCATTTTCCTTTTTGCACATGGAGCTTTGTCGGCCAGTTCGGTGATTTTCTCTTTTTCACAAGAGGTACCGTTTATTCTTTGCATGGTCTACTTTCATGTTTTGAATGTTTCTGTGATTCGTTTTTATTTCTTCAATTATAATGTGTATTTTGCTTATTAGAGTATCTTCATTCACATCCACTTAAGTTAAGTCCACTAAGTCACATCCATATCCTTTTCATATGATACTTTGCAATAACCTTTTTTCACATGATGCTGTATGTTTGAAAGCTCCAAGATGTTCTGTTTTTCTCTTTCTTCATGTCATGCTAAGTTTTCCAGCTCCAAAATGTTCTTCATGTGATACTTTTCTAATGGTGTGATTTTCATTTTTTTTTATGTCATGCTTAATTTTCAAATGTCAACATTTTCTTTTCCAAAAACTCTCTAGTTTGTGACTGCCTTTCTTTCATGACATGGTGCCTAAAACTCTCTGGTTTGTGACTGCCTTTCTTTCATGACATGGTGCCTAACACTCTCTGGTTTGTGACTGCCTTTCTTTCATGACATGGTGCCTAAAACTCTCTGGTTTGTGACTGCCTTTCTTTCATGACATGGTGCCTAAAACTCTCTAGTTTGTGACTGCCTTTCCTTCATGACATGGTGCCTAAAACTCTCTGGTTTGTGACTGCCTTTCCTTCATGACATGGTGCCTAAAACCTCTGGTTTGTGACTGCCTTTCCTTCATGACATGGTGCCTAATACTCTCTAGTTTGTGACTGCCTTTCCTTCATGACATGGTGCCTAAAACTCTCTGGTTTGTGACTGCCTTTCCTTCATGACATGGTGCCTAATACTCTCTAGTTTGTGACTGCCTTTCCTTCATGACATGGTGCCTAATACTCTCTAGTTTGTGACTGCCTTTCCTTCATGACATGGTGCCTAAAACTCTCTGGTTTGTGACTGCCTTTCCTTCATGACATGGTGCCTAAAACTCTCTGGTTTGTGACTGCCTTTCCTTCATGACATGGTGCCTAATACTCTCTAGTTTGTGACTGCCTTTCCTTCATGACATGGTGCCTAAAACTCTCTGGTTTGTGACTGCCTTTCCTTCATGACATGGTGCCTAATACTCTCTAGTTTGTGACTGCCTTTCCTTCATGACATGGTGCCTAATACTCTCTAGTTTGTGACTGCCTTTCCTTCATGACATGGTGCCCAGTCTGTGGGATAACGTGTACCCACCTCCTCCATCGCCTTCCTCTCTGGCTGGGCCACGATACGAATTCTGAGCACCAGTGTTTCTGCATTGTCATCATTGAAAATGACATTCAGATCGTCGCCAAAACCTGCAATGATAAATAAAACAATATGTCAATTATGTAGGGATGCAAGGGATGATAAATAAAACAACATATCAATTATATAATAATGGAAGGGATGATAAATAAAACAATATGTCCATTATGTAGGGATGCAAGGGATGATAAATAAAACAACATACCAATTATATAAGGATGGAAGGGATGATAAATAAAACAATATATCAATTATGTAGGGATGCAAGGGATGATAAATAAAACAACATATCAATTATATAAGGATGGAAGGGATGATAAATAAAACAATATGTCAATTATGTAAGAATGGAAGTGATGACAAATAAAACAATATGTCAATTATGTAAGGATGAAAGCGATGCTCAATAAAATGATATATCAATTATATAAGGATGGAAGGAATGGTAAATAAAACAATATGTCAATTATGTAACGATGGAAGGAATGGTAAATAAAACAATGTCAATTATGTAAGGATGGAAGGAATGGTAAATAAAACAATATGTCAATTATGTAAGGATGGAAGCGATGATAAATAAAACAATATGTCAATTATGTAAGGATGGAAGCGATGATAAATAAAACAATATGTCAATTATGTAAGGATGGAAGCGATGATAAATAAAACAATATATCAATTATGTAAGGAAGGAAGCGATGATAAATAAAACAATATATCAATTATGTAAGGAAGGAGGGGATGCATGATGCAGCATTTTCAAAATTCCCACACCCTTTTGTCTTGTTTACTCCTTCTCTATGTATCTGTCATTGAAACACACACACACACCCCAAGCTTTTTTTCTTAGTTGTAAGGTGTGTGTGTGCACAATATCATGTATATGTGCGTGTGTGTGTGTGTGTGTGTGTGTGTGTGTGTGTGTGTGTGGTGTGTGAGTGCATGCACATGCACATACATGCGTGCATATTGTGTTCATGCGTATAAGTGTGCATATGTGAGATGTGGGGAATGTGATACTGGAAGTGTTTCTGGGTTTAGTTGTGCTGTTGGCTTAGTTCTGTTTTCATTTGCTTCCGTAGTTGTACTGATGTAATGGAATGATCATCTCTGCCTGGTTAACTCATTATACATTTTTTACAAATAGATCAGCTGTTTTGATTCTTTATATATTGCCTTACATTTGTAAGCACTGCAAGCAGGGTTCTGGATGTGTGTGGAGAAAACTTTCATTATCATTATTATTATGATTATTCATTATCATTATTATTATGATTATTCATTATCATTATTATTATGATTATTCATTATCATTATTATTATGATTATTCATTATCATTATTATTATGATTATTCATTATCATATCAGAAAACAAACAAAAAAGAAAACAAAGCACAACCCCCATGTCTGGCCTCACCCCTGGTGATGACATCAGCAATTTGTTCCATGGTCAGACGCTTGTCAGTCATATGTTTACGGTCCAGCTCCAGGCGCAGTAACCACGGCGACAGACGACTGGCGTCAAAGTCTGGCATCTCATAGTAGACCCTGACCCAATCCTGATCCTCATGGATGATGGTATTCATGGGGTCAGGGTCACAGTAGATGGCGGTGTTTGAGATGACGTGTCGCAGGGTGGTGTGCTCCAGACGACTCTGTATCGCCTGCACAAACAATCATGGACATTGTGCTCATCAGGGTTGTCACAGAAACAGCAAATGCTGTCGTAACGAGGCGAGTGACAGCATGTGTGTGTAGCCACATGAGTGTTTGTGTGTTTGTGTATGCATGTCTGTGTATGTGTGTGTTCATGCCTGTACGTGTGGGGGAAGGAGGGGAGATAATGAAAGGGGATCAATGTGTGTGTGTGTGTGTGTGTGTGTGTGTGTGTGTGTGTGTGTGTGTGTGTGTTGTGTGTGTGTGTGTGTGTGTGTGGTGTGTGTGTGTGTGTGTGTGTGTGTATGTGTGTGTGTGCATGCTTCTGTCCGTTCCTAGTGAGGACTTTTTTCTTGTCAAGCATGTGGTGTCCTTAAAAGATCTGTCCTCAGAAGGTCTGGAAGTGAACAGAAAGTGCAATGAAGTGCAGTTACAAACTATGGAAGTGAACAAGAAGTGCAGTTATACACTATGGAAGTGAACAAGAAGTGCAATGAAGTGCAGTTATACACTATTCAGTCCAGGAGGTGGCACTTTGAAAGTCTGGTGATTTTCTTTCTTGTTTTTTTTTTTAATCAGATCTTCTACTTTGACATCTGTCTCCTAATTAGACAGTTTATACAATGTTCACTTTAAAGTCATCAGATCTTCTACTTTAACATCTTTCTCCTAACTAGACAGTTTATAAAATGTTCACTGACAGTTTATACAATGTTCACTGACAGCTTGTACAATGTTCACTTTAAAGTCCTCACAAAGTATGAAAAACAAGACAGTTATGTATAATGCTGTGTCCTCATAAATATGACACACAAGAATGCGTGTGTGCGTGCATGCATGCGTGTGTGTGTGTGTGTGCATGCATGTTTGCGTGCATCCGTCTGTCCATTAGTCCATCCGTCCAGGTATACACACTCACTCACTCACACACACACACACACACACACACACACACACACACACACACACACACACTTCAAACGCAGGGAATTAAGCCTTGAGGCTGAAGGGAAATAATTCACTGGCTGTCACCACAGTGTGGTGATATGTCCTGTGTGTCATTATATCAGTGGTTTGGTTGTCACCACAGTGTGGTGATATGTCCTGTGTGTCATTATATCAGTGGTTTGGTTGTCACCACAGTGTGGTGATATGTCCTGTGTGTCATTATATCAGTGGTTTGGTTGTCACCACAGTGTGGTGATATGTCCTATGTGTCATTATATCAGTGGTTTGGTTGTCACCACAGTGTGGTGATATGTCCTGTGTGTCATTATCAGTGGTTTGGTTGTCACCACAGTGTGGTGATATGTCCTGTGTGTCATTATATCAGTGGTTTGGTTGTCACCAGTGTGGTGATATGTCCTGTGTGTCATTATATCAATGGTTTGGTTGTCAGCACAGTGTGGTGATATGTCCTGTGTGTCATTATATCAGTGGTTTGGTTGTCACCACAGTGTGGTGATATGTCCTGTGTGTCATTATATCAGTGGTTTGGTTGTCACCAGTGTGGTGATATGTCCTGTGTGTCATTATATCAATGGTTTGGTTGTCAGCACAGCGTGGTGATATGTCCTGTGTGTCATTATATCAGTGGTTTGGTTGTCACCACAGTGTGGTGATATGTCCTGTGTGTCATTATATCAATGGTTTGGTTGTCACCAGTGTGGTGATATGTCCTGTGTGTCATTATATCAATGGTTTGGTTGTCAGCACAGTGTGGTGATATGTCCTGTGTGTCATTATATCAGTGGTTTGGTTGTCAGCACAGCGTGGTGATATGTCCTGTGTGTCATGATATCAATGGTTTGGTTGTCAGCACAGTGTGGTGATATGTCCTGTGTGTCATTATATCAATGGTTTGGTTGTCAGCACAGCGTGGTGACATGTCCTGTGTGTTGTCACTACAGACCTCTTCACCATAGCAAGGTCCCATCCACTTTTTACGAATTTTCTTTCTCTCCCATTTTCTTGTTGGGGTTGGTCTTTGAATGCTTTGTTTACCTATCAAGGTAACTTTTTCTGTAGAATGTTGCCAGGAACAAGCCCCTGAATGCCATGGGTTTTTTACATTCACCAGGTGTGTGCAGTAAAGGACATTCCATCCTCCTCTCCTGTTTGAGACCTTGCGCTCTGACTGTAATAAAGTGGATGAAGTGTGTTGATAATCAGATTGACAAGGTAATTCAAACCGCTGCCAACCTGTGGAGACAGCACAGGATATGAGAAGCTAAACAACAATTCGGTTGATATGTAACAAAAATGCTGAACTATTTGAGTTGCACGATATGCGCTCACCTGTGCATGCTGACTATCGCGGGTGGCTGGTCCAGTCAGGTACACAGTCATGCAAGGTGTGCGTGGGTTACGTGACACATTCAGGATTTCCTGCAGCCTGGGCACGCCCAGTGTCACGTTCTTGGCCGACACACCTGCATGGTGGAAGGTGTCCAGCGTCATCTGCGTGGCCGGCTCACCCAGCGACTGGGCCGCCAGTGCTCCCACCATCTCCCCTGGATGCACCTGTTGACAGCAGCAGCCATGATGCCAACTGACAGTACAGCAGCAGCAATGATGTCAACTGACAGTACAGCAGTGGCAATAATGTCAACTGACAGTACAGCAGTGGCAATGTCAACTGACAGTACAACAGTGGCAATGTCAACTGACAGTACAGCAGTGGCAATAATGTCAACTGACAGTACAGCAGTGGCAATAATGTCAACTGACAGTACAGCAGTGGCAATAATGTCAACTGACAGTACAGCAGTGGCAATAATGTCAACTGACAGTACAGCAGTGGCAATAATGTCAACTGACAGTACAGCAGTGCCAATGTCAACTGACAGTACAGCAGTGGCAATAATGTCAACTGACAGTACAGCAGTGGCAATAATGTCAACTGACAGTACAGCAGTGGCAATAATGTCAACTGACAGTACAGCAGTGGCAATAATGTCAACTGACAGTACAGCAGTGGCAATAATGTCAACTGACAGTACAGCAGTGGCAATAATGTCAACTGACAGTACAGCAGTGGCAATAATGTCAACTGACAGTACAGCAGTGGCAATAATGTCAACTGACAGTACAGCAGTGGCAATAATGTCAACTGACAGTACAGCAGTGGCAATAACGTCACTTGACAGTACAGCAGTGGCAATAATGTCAACTGACAATCCACAACACAAATATAATTGTTGAGCAAAAAATTTTGAAAATCAGCAGACCTATTTCACAAAATAAAATCATAATTCAAAATTTACCCTGAGAGTCTGCTACAAGTGAAAGCTTTTCAATGTACTCACTGCTGAACAATTGGACAGAGGGCAGGGAGCACGCACTAACAAACTATGATGTATAAGTGTATTTAATGAATATATCCCATACATAATGCAAACAACAACAAAAGATTTTAGGCTTGACAAACTTCAATTCCCTCAAAAATCATTACAAAAAATGAAACATACTAGTGCTTGCTGGAAACGGGACTCAATCTCGGAAATCAGCCAATCAAAAGCCTCGGTGGACAGACGATGCTCCTGTGTCACATTCTTTGCACAGAGGCTGGCACGCACAAGTGACCTCATCAGCTGAGTGGCATGACCGTTGTTTTCCACACTCAATGGATCGTCACCCTCGACAACTTTCAGCCGCTCACAGAGGTCACGTACATCTAAAGGATGAGCACAAATAAACAAAACGGTAACATGTACCTCAGTGTATTAACCTATAATCATTGATAAAGAAGTATCGTAACTGGACGGAAATGAGAGTAATCAGATCGTACCAGTCCAGGATGAAATGAGACAAAGCAATAATTCTTGCAGTCTTCATTGCAGAAATAATTTCAGCTCAATAATCTGAAAACAGTTGAATTTTCCATGTGCATGAAATGAACACAGAATGATGTATTTATGAACATTCTAAAAAAAAAAAAAGGCCCATGAAAGAGTGAGAAGAGTTTGTGTAAAAGCTTGATCCATGGGAGGTAACTACAAAGCAATGAAATCATCCATTGAAGACAATATGCCCTGTGGACATGATTGCTTCAACAAATGCCTTACTGTTTCACAGTTAGGGATAGGAAGGGGATGCCAGCCAATAAGATTTCTACACTTGCTTCCTTCAGGTTTCATCATCAGTTTGTGTACACACCCACACGCACACACCCTCTCTCTCACACACACACACACACAGAATTTGTTCCTAAACTTTTCGACACTCCATGGTTCTATTACATGCACACAATTAAAATATCTAATAGGAAAAGAGACTTTGGTACAAGAAATTAAAAACCTTAGGAAGCAAGTGCTGAATTTTAAGAGAGACAGCCTATCAATACTAAGAACAAACCACTCTGATGATCAATCCATTGCTGTCAGTGCTGATAATACCCCTCACTCTGATGATCAATCCATTGCTGATAATACCCCTCACTCTGATGATCAAACCACTGCTGTCAGTGCTGATAATACCCCTCACTCTGATGATCAATCCATTGCTGATAATACCCCTCACTCTGATGATCAATCCATTGCTGATAATACCCCTCACTCTGATGATCAATCCATTGCTGATAATACCCCTCACTCTGATGATCAATCCATTGCTGATAATACCCCTCACTCTGATGATCAATCCATCGCTGTCAAATGCTGATAATACCCCTCACTCTGATGATCAAACCATTGATGTCAGTGCTGATAATACCCCTCACTCTGATGATCAATCCATTGCTGTCAGTGCTGATAATACCCCTCACTCTGATGATCAATCCATCGCTGTCAAATGCTGATAATACCCCTCACTCTGATGATCAATCCATCACTGTCAAATGCTGATAATACCCCTCACTCTGATGATCAATCCATCGCTGTCAAATGCTGATAATACCCCTTGTCAGTGATGGTCTGGAGATATTTTGAGCCAGACCAAAACAAAATGGATTCTACCAACTGACAGCGAGCTGTGGTAGTGATTTTCCATAACTCTTTATGCATTACATGAATAAACAAAGTCATAACTCTTTATGCATTACATGAACAAACAGTCATAACTCTTTAGGCATTACATGAATAAACAAAATCATAACTCTTTAGGCATTACATGAATAAACAAAGTGGATGATACAGTACCATTCTTTAGGCATTACATGAATAAACAAAGTGGATGATACAGTGCCATTCTTTATGCATTACATGAATAAACAAAGTGGATGATACAGTGCCATTCTTTATGCATTACATGAATAAACAAAGTGGATGATACAGTACCATTCTTAAAGCATTACATGAATAAACAAAGTGGATGATACAGTGCCATTCTTTATGCATTACATGAATAAACAAAGTGGATGATACAGTGCCATTCTTTATGCATTACACGAATAAACAAAGTGGATGATACAGTGCCATACTTTATGCATTACATGAATAAACAAAGTGGATGATACAGTACCATTCTTTATGCATTACATGAATGAACAAAGTGGATGATACAGTACCATTCTTTATGCATTACATGAATGAACAAAGTGGATGATACAGTACCATTCTTTATGCATTACATGAATAAACAAAGTGGATGATACAGTGCCAGGATGAAGATCAGAAATAGTGACAGCCTTTTTTCTTAAAAAACAACTGATTATTGAGTTTTTGTTAGTTTGAATTTCACAGTATGAATATAGCCAATCAACAAAGTCAGAAAACAGCAAATCCTCTATCATGGAATTTCCAATAATTGACAGGATATCACACATAAAGCAATTAAAACTGTGAATGCCCCATGGTTAAATAAAAGCTTACAAACTTAAGGATTAATATGCTTATGATAACTGCCAGTAAACACCCAATGCATGTCACTAACCTTGAATGACTTTCACTGGAGACAAGTCAGATTTGTCTTGCTGGGCAATGTGGAAGATGGTCTTGGCATTCCAGATCAGTCGTGGCAGGTTGCAGGGCAGGACAATGCCAGGGGACCTTCGCTGCGACAGGTGTCGCAGGTCGTCGCGATCCTGCAGGATCTGCAGCCACTCTTCTTCCAGTTTCTTCATCACGCTCACCTCCGTCTTCACCGCTCTGGCAACCTCAGGGGTCAGAAAACTCTCCACTTTCCTGAAACAAGTTGAGCTCATTGCTCACTTGTTTGTGCATGCCACTATTTTTAGACACATTAACAACATCACAACTGTTCAGCATTGGCTAATTCATACTACAGAATTATAACAGTACTCAGTGAAATTCTGACAACCTTTAAAATCTATTCAATTCAACAACTGCAGTTACGCAAAATAACGGTATACATTGTTAAACAGAAATTACATGAATGTAAGTCCAACAATTTCAAACTTATTTTCAAACAGCTCATTACATACACTTACCTGAACATCATGGTAAACCTCAACACTCACTGATGCTGATGCCTATCACTCTTTCAGTTTCTTCAGCATTCCACAGACTTTCTGGGTTATAGGAGAACATGCTTATTAAACTTTTCAATACAAACTGCATATCCCTCTAGACTCCATACAGCTTACCTGGCATCTCCGACGTCCAGTTTGTATCCCTTCCTCAGCGCAGTATTGCCCATGGTCAGTGTGGGCAGGACCTGATGCTCCATGCTGGCAGCGTCCAGGCCATCCTCGCCGTACCGCAGCTGCAACAGCTGACCACTGCTCTGGTCTCGCACAGTTCCATCGTACTGGACCATGACGCTCTCCATGGCTTTAACCAGGCGGCGCTGAATGTAGCCTGTCACCCACATCATACCTCCACAGACACTGCAGGAGGACAACTGGAGTTTGTCATCCCATTAAACACTGGTGTGACTGATGGACAGACAGGCAGACAGACAGATAGATAAATAGATATCAAACTCAGTACTGCACCCTCATGAAAACTCAGCACAATAGGCATATTAATTTCCAGTGCAAATAAAGCAGACAGAAAGACAGATAGATAAATAGATATCAAACTCAGTACTGCACCCTCATGAAAACTCAGCACATTAGGCATATTAATTTCCAGTGCAAATAAAGTTGTGAAAATGAAAAAGGTTAGAACAGTCAGCTGCTGAGCCAATGTCCATGAGTTCAAACGACAAATAGGGTTGGATTTTTATGGTCTGAGGACCCTGTCTGTCCATCGTGCAGTAAATGAGAGCTCAATTCAGATCCCTGTCTGTCCATGATGCTCAGTTCAGATCCCTGTCTGTCCATGATGCTCAGTTCAGATCCCTGTCAGTCCATGATGTAGTAAATGAGAGCTCAGTTCAGATCCCTGTCTGTCCATGATGCTCAGTTCAGATCCCTGTCTGTCCATGATGCTCAGTTCAGATCCCTGTCAGTCCATGATGCAGTAAATGAGAGCTCAGTTCAGATCCCTGTCTGTCCATGATGCTCAGTTCAGATCCCTGTCTGTCCATGATGCTCAGTTCAGATCCCTGTCAGTCCATGATGCAGTAAATGAGAGCTCAGTTCAGATCCCTGTCTGTCCATGATGCTCAGTTCAGATCCCTGTCTGTCCATGATGCTCAGTTCAGATCCCTGTCAGTCCATGATGCAGTAAATGAGAGCTCAGTTCAGATCCCTGTCTGTCCATGATGCTCAGTTCAGATCCCTGTCTGTCCATGATGCTCAGTTCAGATCCCTGTCTGTCCATGATGCAGTAAATGAGAGCTCAATTCAGATCCCTGTCTGTCCATGACGCTCAGTTCAGATCCCTGTCTGTCCATGATGCAGTAAATGAGAGCTCGGCTCAGATCAGGGAAGGAAACCGTGATGGAAGCAGAAGGGTAGGATCCAACTCCCATAATGCCATGCTCTCATCATGGTGGACCTCTCAACTCCCATAATGCCATGCTCTCATCATGGTGGACCTCTCAACTCCCATAATGCCATGCTCACATCATGGTGGACCTCTCAAATCCCATAATGCCATGCTCACATCATGGTGGACCTCTCAACTCCCATAATGCCATGCTCACATCATTGTGGACCTCTCAACTCCCATAATGCCATGCTCTCACCATGGTGGACCTCTCAGCTCCCATAATGCCATGCTCTCACCATGGTGGACCTCTCAGCTCCCATAATGCCATTCTCTCACCATGGTGGACCTCTCAGCTCCCATAATGCCATGCTCTCACCATGGTGGACCTCTCAACTCCCATAATGCCATGCTCTCACCATGGTGGACCTCTCAGCTCCCATAATGCCATGCTCTCACCATGGTGGACCTCTCAGCTCCTATACTGCCATGCTCTCAGCATGGTGGACCTCTCAGCTCCTGTACTGCCATGCTCTCACCATGGTGGACCTCTCAGCTCCCATAATGCCATGCTCTCACCATGGTGGACCTCTCAGCTCCCATACTGCCATGTTCACATCATGGTGGACCTCTCAGCTCCCACAATGCCATGCTCACATCATGGTGGACCTCTCAGCTCCCACAATGCCATGCTCACATCATGGTGGACCTCTCAGCTCCCACAATGCCATGTTCACATCATGGTGGACCTCTCAGCTCCCACAATGCCATGCTCACATCATGGTGGACCTCTCAGCTCCCACAATGCCATGCTCACATCATGGTGGACCTCTCAGCTCCCACAATGCCATGCTCTCAGCATGGTGGACCTCTCAGCTCCCACAATGCCATGCTCTCAGCATGGTGGACCTCTCAGCTCCCACAATGCCATGCTCTCAGCATGGTGGACCTCTCAGCCCCATACTGCCATGTTCACATCATGGTGGACCTCTCCGTTCCCATAATGCCATGCTCTCGGCATAGTGGACCTCTCAACTCCCATAATGCCATGCTCTCACCATGGTGAACCTCTCAACTCCCATAATGCCACGATCACATCATGGTGTACCTCAGCTCCCATAATACCATGCTGTCACCATGATGAACTTCTCAACTCCCATAATGCCATGCTTTTACCATGGTAAACCTCTACCAGTTCACTGCCCCAACAGCTCTAAGGCTGTGGGACTTTTACCTTTTGACCTTTACACTGACGACAGATGCTCACCTGTTGACCTTCACACTGACGACTGATGCTCACCTGTTGACCTTCACACTGATGACTGAAGCTCATGACCTTCACACTGACAACTGATGCTCACCTGTTGACCTTCACACTGATGACTGAAGCTCACGACCTTCACACTGACAACTGATGCTCACCTGTTCACCTTCACACTGACGACTGATGCTCACTTGTTCACCTTCACACTGACGACTGATGCTCACCTGTTCACCTTCACACTGACGACTGATGCTCACCTGTTGACCTTCACACTGACAACTGATGCTCACCTGTTGACCTTCACATTGACGACTGATGCTCACCTGTTTCAGCTGTTTTGACAGCAGTGTCAATCAGTCCTCCCCTTCCTCCCATGGCATGGAAGAAGAACTCGGTGGGGTCAGACCAGCCAGGTATGAGTTCTCCACGAATCCACGAGCCTCAGGCCCGTAATCGTCTTTCACAAAGTGGGGCAACGTGCGACACTTGAAGCCGAAAGGGATGCGTGTCCCTTCCACGTTCTGCTGCCCCACACAGGCTATGATCTGTATCACAACATTGATACTGTGATCTGTATCACAACATTGATACTGTGATCTGTGTCACAACATTGATACTATGATCTGTATCACAACACTGATACTGTGATCTGTATCACAACATCGATACTATGATCTGTATCACAACATTGACACAGGCTATGATCTGTATCACAACATTGATACTGTGATCTGTATCACAACATTGATACTGTGATCTGTATCACAACATTGATACTATGATCTGTATCACAACATTGACACAGGCTATGATCTGTATCACAACATTGATACTGTGATCTGTATCACAACATTGATACTATGATCTGTATCACAACATTGATACTGTGATCTGTATCACAACATTGATACTATGATCTGTATCACAACATTGATACTGTGATCTGTATCACAACATTGATACTATGATCTGCATCACAACATTGATACTATGATCTGTATCACAACACTGATACTATGATCTGTATCACAACATTGATACTATGATCTGTATCACAACATTGATACTATGATCTGCATCACAACATTGATACTGTGATCTGTATCACAACATTGATACTGTGATCTGTATCACAACATTGATACTATGATCTGTATCACAACATTGATACTATTATCTGCATCACAACATTGATACTATGATCTGTATCACAACATTGACACAGGCTATGATCTGTATCACAACATTGACACAGGCTATGATCTGTATCACAACACTGATACTATGATCTGTATCACAACATTGATACTATGATCTGTATCACAACATTGATACTATGATCTGTATCACAACATTGACACAGGCTATGATTTGTATCACAACATTGATACTGTCCACAATGTTTTGCTACAGTCTTCACATCTGCATCACAACATTAATACCGGGCTTTGATAAGTTATCTCCTAGCCACAGTGTCTTACACAGCATTGATACAGGGCTTTGATAAGTTATCTCCTAGCCACAGTGTCTTACACAGCATTGATACTGGGCTTTGATAAGTTATCTCCTAGCCACAGTGTCTTACACAGCATTAATACTGGGCTTTGAAAAGTTATCTCCTAGCCACAGTGTCTTACACAGCATTGATACAGGGCTTTGATAAGTTATCTCCTAGCCACAGTGTCTTACACAGCATTAATACTGGGCTTTGACAAGTTATCTCCATCCACAAGGTTTTGATACAGTCTTCACATCTGTATCTCAGACTTATGTTCACCTTGCTGAAGAAATGTTCAAACCTGGACCTCAAACTTCTGATCTATGTCTCTAACTATCGTATCAAAACAGTCTGTGAAAATCAGTCTTCCCAGAGAAAAGGCCAATGTCACACACACATAGTCTGTGAAAATCAGTCTCCCCAGAGAAAAGGCCTATATCACACACACATGGTCTGTGAAAATCAGTCTTCCCAGAGAAAAGGCCTATGTCACACACACAGTCTGTGAAAATCAGTCTCCCCAGAGAAAAGGCCTATGTCACACACACATAAATTAGTCTCCCCAGAGAAAAGGCCAAATATCACACACACATAGTCTGTGAAAATCAGTCTTCCCAGAGAAAAGGCCAATGTCACACACACATAAATTAGTCTCCCCAGAGAAAAGGCCAAATATCACACACACAGAGTCTGTGAAATTCATCTCCCCAGAGAAAAGGCCTATGTCACACAGACATAAATTAGTCTCCCCAGAGAAAAGGCCAATGTCACACACACATAAATTAGCACACATACACAAGGACAGAAAAATATGCACACACATGCTCATGTAAATACATACAGATGTGCATGTATACACTCACATGCATGCATGCACACACACATGCACACACACACACATGTATACATGCGCATATGCATGCGCACACGCGCGCACACACACACACACACACACACACACACACACACACACACACACACACACACACACGTGCATACACAATAAATCATGATTACACACACCTTACTATTTTACATGGCTAATGTTTATTGTCAGATCTAAAGATTGTTTATCAATGTCGTAATAAATAAGAAACACCGCCAAAAGTCACCTGGGAGATATTGATTTTGTTGCCCTTTGACCCAGCATCGGCCATGACCTTGAAGTTGTTGTAGGGTGAGAGAGAATGCTGGGCACGTTGACCTGTTCTATCACGGGCGTTGTTCAAGATCTGGTTCACCTACGTCACAAAGACATCACCATCATAATATGATCAGAGCCACCATACCTGATGATTTGTGCTCACCTGTGTCACAAAGACATCACCTACATGATACGATCACAGCCACCATGCCTGATGATTTGAAATGAGCTGTTGACAATCATCAGGATGTTTGAACTAGTAAAGGAAGCCCAAGAAGTCATGCAATATAAAGATCAGTCAATTAGTTGATCAAAACTAAAATAACTCTATTTTGAGTTTGTCTAACTACTTTTTTTTTAAACTATGGTATACACTGTGTACAATCACAAGCATATCTTAAACATGCTTCTTCATTTACTGCCTTTCAAATGAGATGAATAACCTCCAACCCTCCGTACACCTATGGCAGTCAAGACAAAAATCCACACAGAACAGCAATGGATTACTAATAACATTATGTTCAGTAGCACATGACAAAGCTTAAAACAGGTGAAACTGATGTAGAAAATCAAAACATCACTGACATTATTCAGGCTTGTAGTACACTGTAAGTAGTCATAATAGGACCGATCCCAAGCCAGCTCTTGGTCATTTAGTGTTGTTTGGGTTAGCAACGCATTATGGTGCAATAGAACACTACTTACACTATTTTCAAAGGTCTGTCACATAGTGCAATAGAACACTACTTACACTATTTTCAAAGGTCTGTCACATGGTGCAATAGAACACTACTTACACTGTTTCAAAGGTCTGTCACATAGTGCAATAGAACACTACTTACACTATTTTCAAAGGTCTGTCACATGGTGCAATAGAACACTACTTACACTATTTTCAAAGGTCTGTCACATGGTGCAATAGAACACTACTTATACTATTTTCAAAGGTCTGTCACAAGGTGCAATAGAACACTACTTATACTATTTTCAAAGGTCTGACACAAGGTGCAATAGAACACTACTTACACTGTTTTCAAAGGTCTGTCACAAGGTGCAATAGAACACTACTTATACTATTTTCAAAGGTCTGTCACAAGGTGCAATAGAACACTACTTACACTATTTTCAAAGGTCTGACACAAGGTGCAATAGAACACTACTTACACTGTTTTCAAAGGTCTGACACAAGGTGCAATAGAACACTACTTACACTATTTTCAAAGGTCTGTCACATGGTGCAATAGAACACTACTTACACTATTTTCAAAGGTCTGTCACATGGTGCAATAGAACACTACTTACACTATTTTCAAAGGTCTGACACAAGGTACAATAGAACACTACTTACACTATTTACAAAGGTCTGTCACATGGTGCAATAGAACACTACTTACTCTATTTTCAAAGGTCTGACACAAGGTGCAATAGAACACTACTTATACTATTTTCAAAGGTCTGTCGCAAGGTGCAATAGAACACTACTTACACTATTTTCAAAGGTCTGACACAAGGTGCAATAAGAACACTACTTGCACTATTTACAAAGGTCAGTCACATGGTGCAATAGAACACTACTTACACTATTTTCAAAGGTCTGACACAAGGTGCAATAGAACACTACTTACACTATTTTCAAAGGTCTGACACAAGGTGCAATAGAACACTACTTACACTATTTTCAAAGGTCTGTCACATGGTGCAATAGACTACTTACACTGTTTTCAAAGGTCTGACACAAGGTGCAATAGAACACTACTTACCGTAAAGTTCGGTCTATTGAGCGCACCTGTATATAAGCCGCACCCACTAATTTTTTAAAAAATCTGAACTTTTTTTACAAATAAGCCACACCGGTTTATAAGCCGCAGATATATACAACACAGTCCGATGTGCCGCAGGCGGCAGCTGGCCGAGCGTTGAGTTTACATAGTGTCGAAAATCATCACATACAATGTGTTCACTGCATTCATTGGCGTTTAAATAGGTCAGAATACAAGAGCATGTTTCCAGCTTTTCTTCAGTCTTTTTTTTTTTTTAGTACGATGTGTTTTAAATCAGTTAGAATCGAAGTTTTTATGAGGCTTCTTATAAGTGTTGTCTTTCCAACATCATTGCTTAAAAAAAAAAATACAGAAAAAAATAACGCATTAACGATGCGCTAGAAAGGCAGTTCTCTCCTGCATTCATTGGTGTATCAAGCTAAGCGATTGGTTGAGTACTCGAAAGCGCAAGCCAATCAAAGCGAAGGTATCAAATGCAAACCTTCACTCCCTGTCCACGATTTCAACAATGGCGGATCGAAGCCAAGGTCTGACAATGAGTTGAATGCGCTAATCGTTTTGAATTGCAAGACGCACTTGGTAAGATAACGCATATAATAACAAACCAGAACATCAATGAAACGATTCGATTGTTTTATTTCGCTTAATACCGTGCCAGTGCTGAGTTATTTTGTTCGTAATTCAGCTAGTGTTAGTCAAGATTAAACAGGTCGGAAACGGCCAACACATTGCGCCGTTCGAAGCGATCGTATTTTTGTAGAAGATAAACTAATGAAAAAAGATATCAGTAATGGGCTTACTTATGTCGATTCCCGTATTTCTGAACGGGTTACTGATTCCATTACACGATTACACAGAAAATCGTAGTTAAAAGCATAATAAAAATTCATGAACAGTAAACACGATATGGTGAGTTACAGAGAAGCTAAGAATAGACGAGGGTGTGATGCTTCTGAAATCGGAAAAATCCGCAAATAAGCCGCATCGTTGTTTAAGCCGCAGGGTTTAAAGCTGGGAAAAAAGTCGCGGCTTATAGTCCGAACTTTACGGTACACTGTTTTCAAAGGTCTGTCACATGGTGCAATAGAACACTACTTACACATATTTCAAAGGTCTGTCACAAGGTGCAATAGAACACTACTTATACTATTTTCAAAGGTCTGTCACATGGTGCAATAGAACACTACTTACACTGTTTTCAAAGGTCTGACACAAGGTGCAATAGAACACTACTTACACTATTTTCAAAGGTCTGACACAAGGTGCAATAGAACACTACTTACACTATTTTCAAAGGTCTGTCACATGGTGCAATAGAACACTACTTACACTATTTTCAAAGGTCTGTCACATGGTGCAATAGAACACTACTTACACTATTTTCAAAGGTCTGACACAAGGTGCAATAGAACACTACTTACACTATTTACAAAGGTCTGTCACATGGTGCAATAGAACACTACTTACTCTATTTTCAAAGGTCTGACACAAGGTGCAATAGAACACTACTTATACTATTTTCAAAGGTCTGTCGCAAGGTGCAATAGAACACTACTTACACTATTTTCAAAGGTCTGTCACAAGGTGCAGTGGAACACTACTTACACTATATTCAAAGGTTTGTCACATGGTGCAATAGAACACTACTTACACTGTTTTCAAAGGTCTGACACAAGGTGCAATAGAACACTACTTACACTGTTTTCAAAGGTCTGTCACAAGGTGCAATAGAACACTACTTACACTATTTACAAAGGTCTGTCACAAGGTGCAATAGAACACTACTTACACTATTTCAAAAGTCTGACACAAGGTGCAATAGAACACTACTTACACTATTTCAAAGGTCTGACACAAGGTGCAATAGAACACTACCACTGCTATTTTCAAAGGTCTGACACAAGGTGCAATAGAACACTACTTACACTATTTTCAAAGGTCTGACACAAGGTGCAATAGAACACTACTTACACTATTTACAAAGGTCTGTCACAAGGTGCAATAGAACACTACTTACACTATTTTCAAAGGTCTGACACAAGGTGCAATAGAACAGTACTTATACTATTTTCAAAGGTCTGACACAAGGTGCAATAGAACACTACTTACACTATTTTCAAAGGTCTGACACAAGGTGCAATAGAACAGTACTTATACTATTTTCAAAGGTCTGTCACATGGTGCAATAGAACACTACTTACACTATTTTCAAAGGTCTGTCACATGGTGCAATAGAACACTACTTACACTATTTTCAAAGGTCTGACACAAGGTGCAATAGAACACTACTTACACTATTTTCAATGGTCTGACACAAGGTGCAATAGAACACTACTTACACTATTTTCAAAGGTCTGACACAAGGTGCAATAGAACACTACTTACACTATTTTCAAAGGTCTGTCACAAGGTGCAATAGAACACTACTTCCACTATTTTCAAAGGTATGACACAAGGTGCTAAAGAACACTACTTACACTATTTTCAAAGGTCTGTCGTAAGGTGCAGCCAGGTTTGGAAACCAGCGTGCCGTTCTGTGCATCCTCCACCACCAGCTGCACGGCATGCTGGGAAAAAACATTTTTCTCCAGCAAACCAAACAATGACCAACACAGACCAATAACAGACTTTGAACTTTGTTCATCATCTCTCGTCATACCTCCACATTAAATCAATTCAATTTTTGCAGAATTGTAATACCTTAAACTTCTTCAAACAACTAAAAAAAAATCTTTTCTGAAACAACACCATGAAAATGTGTATACTTTTTGAATGCTTCTTCAGCAAACCGTGCCTTGCTTTCCTGCTCTAGATGTACAGCCTGTGCACACAGCAGATGTACAGCCTGTGCACACAGCAGATGTACAGCCTGTGCACACAGCAGATGTACAGCCTGTGCACACAGCAGATGTACAGCCTGTGCACACAGCAGATGTACAGCCTGTGCACACAGCAGATGCCATGGTGTGTCTCCCAGTCCTCACCCCTCATAGTGGAAACAGCCTCTTCAGGCTCATACAATCTCATGCCTTACCACTGTCAGACATACAGCCTCTTCAGGCTCATACCATGTAATGCCTTACCACTGTCAGACAAACAGCCTCTTCAGACTCATACCATGTAATGCCTTACCATTGTCAGACAAACAGCCTCTTCAGGCTCATACCATGTAATGCCTTACCACTGTCAGACATACAGCCTCTTCAGGCTCATACCATGTAATGCCTTACCATTGTCAGACATACAGCCTCTTCAGGCTCATACCATGTAATGCCTTACCACTGTCAGACATACAGCCTCTTCAGGCTCATACCATGTAATGCCTTACCACTGTCAGACATACAGCCTCTTCAGGCTCATACCATGTAATGCCTTACCACTGTCAGACATACAGCCTCTTCAGGCTCATACCATGTAATGCCTTACCACTGTCAGACATACAGCCTCTTCAGGCTCATACCATGTAATGCCTTACCATTGTCAGACATACAGCCTCTTCAGGCTCATACCATGTAATGCCTTACCACTGTCAGACATACAGCCTCTTCAGGCTCATACCATGTAATGCCTTACCACTGTCAGACATATAAAACAAAAACTGTAATATCATCATTCATCCAGCTGTTAAAAAAAATGCTGAAAACTTTTTGTTTCAAAATAACATACATGTGTCCATCAATCCACTCATATCAGAACAATCATATTAGAACAAACAATCATATTAGAACAAGCAATCATACCAGAACAATCATATCAAAACAAACAATCATATCAGAACAAGAGTAAGAAGGGGTCATTCACTTTGCTCTAAGACACTTCAAATTACCTCTAGATTTTCAACCTCTACCGCTGTGCTTACCTTTGCTTCAACAATGGTATTCTGGATGTCTGTGTAGGTCATTCGGTCAGCAATGGTGTCCTGGATACCAATGCTGTGACCCTCGGTCAGCAGCCAATGGTTGACGACCTTCTGGATGGCCCCGTAGAGTACCCCAGCCACCTGGTGACCCCTCTCCATCACCACCACATGAAGCAGGGAGCCGGCCGACGTTCCCAGGGACTTTTTGCACAGCATGCCCATCAGCAGCTCTCCGTTCTGTACCAGCACCTGTGCAGGTGTTCATCAGGTGAGGAAGGAGCCATGGAGTTCACTTCTTTCAAGAATGGATTTACCGTACCTTCTGACAACATGGTCCAGATCCAGAAGGTGAGGTAGAGGCACATGCTGCAGATACATGCTGCAGATACATGCTGCAGACACCACAAATTCAGTAACAAGAGTGAAACTATTTGCTGGTAATTCTCATACATGATTATTATTTCATCGTATCACCCCATGACTGATAGAGATTGCTGGTGCAATGCGACAACACACTTAAAACCAACAGTGCTGTTGCTGATGTTTGTTGCCATATTTCTGTGAGCAGAGACAATGCTCTGCAGTGCCCATTACCTCTCCAAATATCTTGATGCATGCTGTGTATTTCTGTACTTCCATCAGCCTGTGAATGTTGGGGTGTAGCTCTTTAACATGGATGGCATGCTGGGTATTTCTGTACTTCCATCAGCCTGTGAATGTTGGGGTGTAGCTCTTTAACATGGATGGCATGCTGTGTATTTCTGTACTTCAGCCTGTGAATGTTGGGGTGTAGCTCTTTAACATGGATGGCATGTTGGGTATTTCTGTACTTCAGCCTGTGAATGTTGGGGTGTAGCTCTTTAACATGGATGGCATGTTGGGTATTTCTGTACTTCAGCCTGTGAATGTTGGGGTGTAGCTCTTTAACATGGATGGCATGCTGGGTATTTCTGTACTTCTATCAGCCTGTGAATGTTGGAGTGTAGCTCTTTAACATGGATGGCATGCTGTGTATTTCTGTACTTCAGCCTGTGAATGTTGGAGTGTAGCTCTTTAACATGGATGGCATGCTGTGTATTTCTATCCTTCAGCCTGTGGATGTTGACATGAGTGCCTAATCTGTGTGCATATACATGTGAGGAATGCTCAGTCACAGGGTGGTCTGCACAACTTTCGACCAGCGAAGCTAGAAAAATGATGTTCCACTTTCACTCACCAAGCAGTTCTGAGATTCAAACCTGTGATCCTCACACTGAAAATCTATGTTCAAACCAGTGAACCATCAGCCACTGCCATCATTCATTCTCAATAGCCAAAAATCCAGACGGACAACAGCCAGTCAATTTATCAACCCAAATGACACTGTTGAAGGTTCTGCCAGTTTCACCGCTAAGAAGTGTGTGTCCTAGTTCCTTCTTGAAAAGGCAGATAGGTTTGAGACCTCATGATCAGAATCTACTTCAAAATGATAAAACACTAAAAAAAAATGTTCACCTCAAGAAACTATGAATTTCATCTTGAAGGAATGCTCACTGTATGGTTCCACAAGCAAGTTGACCATAAGGGTTTAACTGACGTGGCCTTCTACATACATCAAATAAGAGCAGGTACAACAGAATGCTAACAACTCTAAGCACTAATACAGTATATCCTCTGGACAGTGAATTATGGCCACCTGGTACTGACAGCTCCCTGTAGATTGCCACCGCAGGAACTACAACAGGATCAGCTGAGTGTGGCTGTGGACTGCCACCGCAGGAACTACAACAGGATCAGCTGAGTGTGGCTGTGGACTGCCACCGCAGGAACTACAACAGGATCAGCTGAGTGTGGCTGTGGACTGCCACCGCAGGAACTACAACAGGATCAGCTGAGTGTGGCTGTGGACCTGTGGAGGAGAGCAGTTGCAGGGGTGGGAGAAGGAAGGGAAAAGGGAGAGAGGGCATAAAGATGTACAAGGCAGAATGAGAGAGGGCATAGGGATGTACAAGGCAGAATGAGAGAGGGCATAGAGATGTACATGGCAGAATGAGCGAGGGCATAGAGATGTACATGGCGGAAAGAGAGAGGGCATAGAGATGTACAAGGCAGAATGAGAGAGGGCATAGGGATGTACACAGCAGAATGAGAGAGGGCATAGAGATGTACATGGCAGAATGAGAGAGGGCATAGAGATGTACATGTCAGAATGAGAGAGGGCACAGAGATGTACATGGCAGAATGAGAGAGGGCATAGAGATGTACATGTCAGAATGAGAGAGGGCACAGAGATGTACATGGCAGAATGAGAGAGGGCATAGAGATGTACATGGCAGAATGAGAGGGCATAGAGATGTACATGGCGGAAAGAGAGAGGGCATAGAGATGTACATGGCAGAATGAGAGAGGGCATAGAGATGTACACAGCAGAATGAGAGAGGGCATAGAGATGTACATGGCGGAATGAGAGAGGGCATAGAGATGTACATGGCAGAATGAGAGAGGGCATAGAGATGTACATGGCAGAATGAGAGAGGGCATAGAGATGTACATGGCGGAAAGAGAGAGGGCATAGGGATGCACATGGCAGAATGAGAGAGGGCATAGAGATGTACATGGCAGAATGAGAGAGGGCACAGAGATGTACATGGCAGAATGAGAGAGGGCATAGGGATGTACATGGCAGAATGAGAGGGCATAGAGATGTACATGGCAGAATGAGAGAGCACATAGGGATGTACATGGCGGAAAGAGAGAGGGCATAGAGATGTACATGGCAGAATGAGAGAGCACATAGGGATGTACACGGCAGAATGAGAGAGCACATACGGATGTACATGGTGGAAAGAGAGAGGGCGTAGGGATGTACATGGCAGAATGAGAGAGGGATGGACACAGCAGAATGAGAGAGGGCATAGGGATATACATGACAGAATGAGAGAGGGCGTAGGGATGTACATGACAGAATGAGAGAGGGCATAGGGATGTACACAGCAGAATGAGAGAGGGCATAGGGATGTACATGGCAGGGATGGACACAGCAGAATGAGAGACTTGAAAGAGGTCAGACAATGAGGCAGAAAAAAAAAAATCAACAATATTGATAATTAATCCATAAAATAATAAAATGTCACCTTTGTGTCTCCTGGAGATATCCACTTGTACACCTTCTCCTTGCCCTCATTGCCAGGGTGGGTGCTGTGCTCTCGCTGACAGTTCACTCCCTTGGGAAGGAGGAGGGAAAACATCTGCTTTCCTGTCCACAGCGGGCGGGGCTTCAGTATGGCTGGAGGTGGGATTCGTCCATCCCAGTCAGGAACGTACATCAACAGGTTCATGACCTCTCCCTTCACAGAAATTGTTTGAAAAGAAATTATGAAAGTATATCCGTAGTTTGATAAGCAGAATCCACACTCATCAAAATTTGGGAGTTATGGCACAGGACAGAATGCAAAAAACAGGACTCACCTTTACATCTACTCATCTTTACATCTACTCATCTTTACATCTACTCATCTTTACATCTATTAAAGGTAATGATATGACTCATCTTTACATCTATTAAAGGTAATGATAGGACTCATCTTTACATCTATTAAAAGGTAATGATATGACTCATCTTTACATCTATTAAAGTAAGTAGACTCATCTTTACATCTATTAAAAGGTAATGATAGGACTCATCTTTACATCTATTAAAAGGTAATGATAGACTCATCTTTACATCTATTAAAAGGTAATGATATGACTCATCTTTACATCTATTAAAAGGTAATGATATGACTCATCTTTACATCTATTAAAAGGTAATGATATGACTCATCTTTACATCTATTAAAAGGTAATGATATGACTCACCTTTACATCTATTAAAAGGTAATGATATGACTCATCTTTACATCTATTAAAAGGTAATGATATGACTCATCTTTACATCTATTAAAAGTTTCAAAATGGAGTGACTGACGGCGGCGAACGAAGCAAGATTAGGAATAGAGTTTGTTTAGAACTTACCGCCAATGACATTGACAAACAAAGCACAAGACAAGACACGATGCATTTCAACCACTTGGGTCTTCTTCAGGCGAAAAAATAAATCACATTTAACATGTGGGACAGTACAAACAACGAAAAACGAAAAAAGAATGAAAAATGACTTATCCGTTCTTGTCCATGTGTTTGGTGGGCGGAAATGACATGCGGCCAGGGGGGTTATGGGAGAGGAAACGGGGGGGGGGGGGGGGGGGGGGGGGGGGGGTTGCGTCAGGGGAGGTGTGTGTGTGTGATATGATAGGGTTGTGTGTCCAGTTTATTGGGATGGTGTGATATCTTTGTGATGGTTGTGGTAATGGTGGATTGATAATAATGGTAAGGGGGGGAAAAAAAAAAAAAAAGGGGGTGGGGGGGGGGATTTAAGGGGAAGGATAATACAAAACTAAGATTAAATAGATGGAGGGTTGCTGTAACTACTGTATGAAGTGAGTGAAGGGGATGTGGTGGTGGTGTATGTAAGTGTGTGTGTATGTGTGTGTGTATGTGTGTGTGTTGGTAGGGATTTTGCCAACTGGTGTGGAAGAGGTGAGTATGTGTGTTTGGTTATTGTTGGATATTGATGCCTTGGGGGTGTAGTGTGCCCAGTTTGGCAATGAGATGGGATTCTTGAGTTGTGCGTTCAAAGCTGTCACTCTGTGACTGCCAGAGTGCCATGACTTTGACATGGTCGATGTTGTGTTGGGTGTGGTTGAAGTGTAGGGTGACGGGTTTGGGTCGGTGGTGGCGGATATCGGCCAGGTGTTCAGAGATGCGTGTTTCGAGTGTGCGTGACGTTTCCCCTATGTAGATCTTGCCACACAGCTGGCAGTGGATGGCATATATAATGTTGCGGCTCTGACATGAGAATGTGCGTTTGACTGTGAAGGAGTCTTTGGGGCCCTGTAGGATGGTGTCTGGTTTGGTGAGGGGCAGATTTTGCAGTTGGGTTTGGAGCAGGGGTGAGTACCTGGTGGTGTAGCTGTGGTTCTGTTCAAACTGGACCGCACGAGGAGGTCTTTGAGGTTTTTGTCACGTTTATCATTATCAAACGTGACAAAAACCTCAAAGACCTCCTCGTGCCGTCCAGTTTGAACAGAACCACAGCTACACCACCAGGTACTCACCCCTGCTCCAAACCCAACTGCAAAATCTGCCCCCTCACCAAACCAGACACCATCCTACAGGGCCCCAAAGACTCCTTCACAGTCAAACGCACATTCTCATGTCAGAGCCGCAACATTATATATGCCATCCACTGCCAGCTGTGTGGCAAGATCTACATAGGGGAAACGTCACGCACACTCGAAACACGCATCTCTGAACACCTGGCCGATATCCGCCACCACCGACCCAAACCCGTCGCCCTACACTTCAACCACACCCAACACAACATCGACCATGTCAAAGTCATGGCACTCTGGCAGTCACAGAGTGACAGCTTTGAACGCACAACTCAAGAATCCCATCTCATTGCCAAACTGGGCACACTACACCCCAAGGCATCAATATCCAACAATAACCAAACACACATACTCACCTCTTCCACACCAGTTGGCAAAATCCCCTACCAACACACACACATACACACACACTTACATACACCACCACCACATCCCCTTCACTCACTTCATACAGTAGTTACAGCAACCCTCCATCTATTTAATCTTAGTTTTGTATTATCCTTCCCCTTAAATCCCCCCCCCCCCCACCCCCTTTTTTTTTTTTTTTTTTTTCCCCCTTACCATTATTATCAATCCACCATTACCACAACCATCACAAAGATATCACACCATCCCAATAAACTGGACACACAACCCTATCATATCACACACACACACCTCCCCTGACGCAACCCCCCCCCCCCCCCCCCCCCCTCCGTTTCCTCTCCCATAATCCCCCTGGCCGCATGTCATTTCCGCCCACCAAACACATGGACAAGAACAATAAGTCATTTTCATTCTTTTTTCGTTTTTCGTTGTTTGTACTGTCCCACATGTTAAATGTGATTTATTTTTTCACCTGAAGAAGACCCAAGTGGTTGAAATGCATCGTGTCTTGTCTTGTGCTTTGTTTGTCAATGTCATTGGCGGTAAGTTCTAAACAAACTCTATTCCTAATCTATTAAAAGGTAATGATAGGACTCATCTTTACATCTACTCATCTTTACATCTACTCATCTTTACATCTACTCATCTTTACATCTACTCATCTTTACATCTATTAAAGGTAATGATATGACTCATCTTTACATCTATTAAAAGGTAATGATATGACTCATCTTTACATCTATTAAAGGTAATGATATGACTCATCTCTACATCTATTAAAAGGTAATGATAGGACTCATCTTTACATCTATTAAAAGGTAATGATATGACTCATCTTTACATCTATTAAAGGTAATGATATGACTCATCTTTACATCTATTAAAAGGTAATGATAGGACTCATCTTTACATCTATTAAAAGGTAATGATATGACTCATCTTTACATCTATTAAAGGTAATGATATGACTCATCTTTACATCTATTAAAGGTAATGATATGACTCATCTTTACATCTATTAAAAGGTAATGATAGGACTCATCTTTACATCTATTAAAGGTAATGGTAGGACTCATCTTTACATCTATTAAAAGGTAATGATATGACTCATCTTTACATCTATTAAAAGTTTCAAAATGGAGTGACTGACGGCGGCGAACGAAGCAAGATTAGGAATAGAGTTGTTTAGAACTTACCGCCAATGACATTGACAAACAAAGCACAAGACAAGACACGATGCATTTCAACCACTTGGGTCTTCTTCAGGCGAAAAAAGTACATGGTAGGGGGTCGAAGACGTGACGTGAAATACAACACAAAGGTTATCAGGTTGACAGGTACACACACACCAAAAAAAAAAAAAAAAAAAAAAAAAAAAAGGTTGAAAACAGGACGTGAAATGCAACACAACAAAGGGTGTCGGCGTGCACAAAGATATCTAGAACAGGGACGTGACGTAAAATAGAGTGTGAAAGACGAGACGTGGAGTACAACACAATAAAGGGTATCAGTCAGTATGAAGCTCAGTAAAATTTCAAAATGGAGTGACTGACGGCGGCGAACGAAGCAAGATTAGGAATAGAGTTGTTTAGAACTTACCGCCAATGACATTGACAAACAAAGCACAAGACAAGACACGATGCATTTCAACCACTTGGGTCTTCTTCAGGCGAAAAAAGTACATGGTAGGGGTCGAAGACGTGACGTGAAATACAACACAAAGGTTATCAGGTTGACAGGTACACACACACCAAAAAAAAAAGAAAAAAAAAAAAAAGGTTGAAAACAGGACGTGAAATGCAACACAACAAAGGTGTCGGCGTGCACAAAGATATCTAGAACAGGGGACGTGACGTAAAATAGAGTGTGAAAGACGAGACGTGGAGTACAACACAATAAAGGGTATCAGTCAGTATGAAGCTCAGTAAAATTTCAAAATGGAGTGACTGACGGCGGCGAACGAAGCAAGATTAGGAATAGAGTTGTTTAGAACTTACCGCCAATGACATTGACAAACAAAGCACAAGACAAGACACGATGCATTTCAACCACTTGGGTCTTCTTCAGGCGAAAAAAGTACATGGTAGGGGGTCGAAGACGTGACGTGAAATACAACACAAAGGTTATCAGGGTTGACAGGTACACACACACCAAAAAAAAAAAAAAAAAAAAAAAAGGTTGAAAACAGGACGTGAAATGCAACACAACAAAGGGTGTCGGCGTGCACAAAGATATCTAGAACAGGGACGTGACGTAAAATAGAGTGTGAAAGACGAGACGTGGAGTACAACACAATAAAGGGTATCAGTCAGTATGAAGCTCAGTAAAATTTCAAAATGGAGTGACTGACGGCGGCGAACAAAGCAAGATTAGGAATAGAGTTGTTTAGAACTGACTGATACCCTTTATTGTGTTGTACTCCACGTCTCGTCTTTCACACTCTATTTTACGTCACGTCCCCTGTTCTAGATATCTTTGTGCACGCCGACACCCTTGTTGTGTTGCATTTCACGTCCTGTTTTCAACCTTTTTTTTTTTTTTTTTTTTTTTTGGTGTGTGTGTACCTGTCAACCCTGATAACCTTTGTGTTGTATTTCACGTCACGTCTTCGACCCCCTACCATGTACTTTTTTCGCCTGAAGAAGACCCAAGTGGTTGAAATGCATCGTGTCTTGTCTTGTGCTTTGTTTGTCAATGTCATTGGCGGTAAGTTCTAAACAACTCTATTCCTAATCTTGCTTCGTTCGCCGCCGTCAGTCACTCCATTTTGAAATTTTACTGAGCTTCATACTGACTGATACCCTTTATTGTGTTGTACTCCACGTCTCGTCTTTCACACTCTATTTTACGTCACGTCCCCTGTTCTAGATATCTTTGTGCACGCCGACACCCTTTGTTGTGTTGCATTTCACGTCCTGTTTTCAACCTTTTTTTTTTTTTTTTTTTTTTTTTTTTTTTTTTTGGTGTGTGTGTACCTGTCAACCCTGATAACCTTTGTGTTGTATTTCACGTCACGTCTTCGACCCCCTACCATGTACTTTTTTCGCCTGAAGAAGACCCAAGTGGTTGAAATGCATCGTGTCTTGTCTTATGCTTTGTTTGTCAATGTCATTGGCGGTAAGTTCTAAACAACTCTATTCCTAATCTTGCTTCGTTCGCCGCTGTCAGTCACTCCATTTTCAAATTTTACTGAGCTTCATACTGACTGATACCCTTTATTGTGTTGTACTCCACGTCTCGTCTTTCACACTCTATTTTACGTCACGTCCCCTGTTCTAGATATCTTTGTGCACGCCGACACCCTTTGTTGTGTTGCATTTCACGTCCTGTTTTCAACCTTTTTTTTTTTTTTTTTTTTTTTTGGTGTGTGTGTACCTGTCAACCCTGATAACCTTTGTGTTGTATTTCACGTCACGTCTTCGACCCCCTACCATGTACTTTTTTCGCCTGAAGAAGACCCAAGTGGTTGAAATGCATCGTGTCTTGTCTTGTGCTTTGTTTGTCAATGTCATTGGCGGTAAGTTCTAAACAACTCTATTCCTAATCTTGCTTCGTTCGCCGCCGTCAGTCACTCCATTTTGAAATTTTACTGAGCTTCATACTGACTGATACCCTTTATTGTGTTGTACTCCATGTCTCGTCTTTCACACTCTATTTTACGTCACGTCCCCTGTTCTAGATATCTTTGTGCACGCCGACACCCTTTGTTGTGTTGCATTTCACGTCCTGTTTTCAACCTTTTTTTTTTTTTTTTTTTTTTTTTTTTTTGGTGTGTGTGTACCTGTCAACCCTGATAACCTTTGTGTTGTATTTCACGTCACGTCTTCGACCCCCTACCATGTACTTTTTTCGCCTGAAGAAGACCCAAGTGGTTGAAATGCATCGTGTCTTGTCTTGTGCTTTGTTTGTCAATGTCATTGGCGGTAAGTTCTAAACAACTCTATTCCTAATCTTTTAAAAGGTAATGATATTGTCACACAGAATGATTCAGTCAAGTTAGGCAATAATGGATAATTCGATGAATTATTATTATCCTGCTAGTCAATCCACAATCAATAACCAAACTCATATTAATCAGTTGGTCAGTCAAATCATTCAATATATAGGATAGTCAGTTTTTGAAAATTTCATGTTGTTTTCTCATGCTAAGTTTGTCCACTAATTACTCAACACACACACACACACACACACACACACACACACACACACACACAAACACCAGGAGAAAATTTATTTCTCATTCCATACAACACATCCTAACTATGTCTATTGATTATAAACCGAACAAGACGCAGAAAAGTATGGAAAATGAACTGATAGCTCACAAGCAAAAGCATCATGTTTGTCAAGGGCAACAACTCTGCAATCTTGCTAGGGTACAAGAAGCATGAGTAGTTCTCTTCTCTTAAATTTCCATTTTAAGAGGTTTCTGATAACATACTATTATTCAGCGCCAAGTAGAAAAAAAGGCATTGTTTGGTCAAGTGAAAACGAGAAAACCAACAGATCAAAAGTCTGAACAGATCAATAAGAAAACCAACAGATCAAACAGATCAGTTAAAAAGTAAAATAAAATAACATAAAACAGTGTGACCCCTTGTTGCCAAATTTGCTCCAGGGGCCAACAGTCTGAGTCGCACTGTTTTATGTTATTTTATTTTACTTTTTAACATGCGCGCTGGTGACCTACTCGTTTTTGAGTGAACCAGTATTTTAGGAAGAAGAAGAAGATCAAAAGTCTGAACAGATCAATGCGAAAACCAGCAGATCAAAAGTCTGACTAGATCAATGGGAAAACCAACAGATCAAAAGTCTGACTAGATCAATGAGAGAACCAACGGATCAAAAGTCTGACTAGATCAATGGGAAAACTAACAGATCAAAAGTCTGACTAGATCAATGAGAAAACCAACAGATCAAAAGTCTGCCCAGATCAATGAGAAAACCAACAGATCAAAAGTCTGAGCAGATCAATGAGAAAACCAACAGATCAAAAGTCTGAAGACCACAGCGGCCGACCTGATCCAAAAAGGTGTCACGTCGGGTCATCTTGCTGACGCCAGTGAGGGAGTCCTGCACTATGCCCATGACGGGGCGGTTGGACTGAGGTGTGACCAGCATTCTGGACACAGAGGCCAGCTCAGCCACCTCCGCACGGGCCTCCACAGACTGGGGAAGGTGAAGGTTCATCTCGTCCCCATCAAAGTCAGCATTGTACGGTTCTGTCACACTGAAACGCCATCACAGACATTATCGTACCACGAAAACAACTACAAAACAAAGAGTACTTTAAAGTTTATTTCAAAGCTCTGTTTATTTCAAAACACACAAGTAAACTTTTTCTGCAGTCATACACTAAAACGAACTGAAGGAAAAAGCAAAACAGAAACAACTGAATACCAAAAATAAAAATTTTAAAAATTTATACAAATTAAAATTGTTAGCAGTCACTATTCAGTATACTTGACGGTAGCATGCATCAAACTCATCATTATCATATATCAAATTTGCTACAATGAAACGGACCAACACAGACCCCTGACTGCAGTTAAGACTCCCTCCATTTCAAGATTTAGGCTGGTTGCTTTGTTTGTGTTTCCTTCTTTGTCTACCATACTAGATTTACCTTCCATTTCAAACTTCCATTTATAAACCTCTTCCTTCACAAACACTGAAAGCCCTTTCCATTTAAGACCCAGGTAAAGGTATTTCCAGAAAATGAGGGGCAGGTCCAGTGATTTGAATGCGTACCTGAGGTTGAGGCGGAAGGTGGACCAGGGCAGCACTTTGACCTGGTGGCACATCATGGACATCTTGTGCAGGGAGGGCTGTCGGTTGAACACCACCAAGTCCCCGTCAACCATGTGTCGCTCAACCTGCCATTCAGCTTTCAGGTTTAAATAGTGGATCATCACTCCATGAAGTCTTGATCTCAGATCGTCAGGGTTGACATGTCTACTGTATCCTGCCTCTCTCTCTTAAACGTTTACATGTAATACAGAAGTACTAAAATGTAAGTGTCAAACTGTTTATCTCTATTGCTCTCTCTTCCTTTCTTTCCTTCACCCCCCCCTTCTCTCTCTCTCTCTCTCTCTCTCTCATCTCTCTCTCTCTCTCTCTCTCTCTCTCACTCTCTCTCTCCGACTGTGTTCATGCAATGAGTTGTGAGCTTTGACTCAGACTTATCCCTAAAACATACCTAGTAAGTGGACTTTCCAGATAGTAACTTTTAAGAAAAGCACACATTGCAATGAAAAAAAATCCATTATTATCCATTCAACTGAATAGTGATCATGTTCATAAATAAAAGCCATATCAAAAGTCTTTTTTTTTTCATTTTCAGGAAAAACTTCTCTTCACAGTCTTTTGATTTCCGTCAACTATCTATCTTCAAGACAGCTCATAATATGTGCCTTTCTCCACACCAAAACTGACAAAACTGACAACAATTACATTTCCGTCAACTATCTATCTTCAAGACAGCTCACAATATGTGCCTTTCTCCACACCAAAACTGACAACAATTACACTATACAAACCTCGTGCGCACGATGGAATAACTTGTTCAGACTCTGACAATGCACACTGCGCACACACACTGTTGCACCATCTCCTCTCACCCTTCCCTGTCACAGACCCACACCTTGTAGCCAACTTGAAGGTGAAGGTCACCGGGGTTAGGGTGAAAGCGAAGGTCAGTGCGCTGACCATTGTCCCGGATGACATACTTTGCCCCAGGATACTGGTTGAACCCCACGGCGCACCAGCCCCTGTAGTCTGAGGGACCAGGCAACGTGCATTATCGCTTGTTTTTTTGTTTGCTGGACACCTGACACTCTGATTAGCCCATTTTCCAAAAGTCATGAACACATGTCTGCCTTCACAATGCTCATTATCAAACACACTGTAGAAATGAACATTCCAATCAGATGTCCAGATGCTTCTATGACAGAGTCAATTCATGTCTACAGATGCTTCTATGGTAAACTCAATTCAAGTTTACAGATGCTTCTATGATAAACTCAATTCATGTTTACAGCACAAATGGTCTCTTTCTTCCAGATCACCCACACTATGACACACTCAATTCATGTTTACAGATGCTTCTTTGATAAACTCAATTCATGTTTACAGCACAAATGGTCTCTTTCTTCCAGATCACCCACACTATGACACACTCAATTCATGTTTACAGATGCTTCTTTGATAAACTCAATTCATGTTTACAGCACAAATGGTCTCTTTCTTCCAGATCACCCACACTATGACACACTCAATTCATGTTTACAGATGCTTCTTTGATAAACTCAATTCATGTTTACAGCACAAATGGTCTGTTTATTCCAGATCACCCACACCCCAGTCTCTGTGGCTCCTGTTCAGCAGAACAAGAGCAATAGTTGGTATGAGTAAGCATAAACATTGTTATGAAGCCATCAGGATTTTGTTTAAAAACAAAATAGATATTTCATTGTCCATATAAGGTTATGCAATAATTCAGCTGAACATGGCACTATGCTTCTATAGCCCTAAAGCTCTGAGCCATCCACAAAAAATAGAACATCTAGAACATAAACAACAAACTGCTACCACTGTCTGATTATCCTATTCCTGTTAGACTTTCTTTTCTTTTTCTATTTTTTAACCTATCTCATGTTGTGTGTGCAGTCAGTGGCCGTCCATACACAGCCACTGTCATAGTCACAATGCTGCCTGTTCTGATCCAACAGTCTCACACTCCCCATTGCAGCCTGCCATACACAGCCACTGTCATAGTCACACTCTCCCCATTGCAGCCTGCCATACACAGCCACTGTCATAGTCACACTCTCCCCATTGCAGCCTGCCATACACAGCCACTGTCATAGTCACAATGCTGCTTGTTCTGATCCAACAGTCACACACTCCCCATTGCAGCCTGCCATACACAGCCACTGTCACAGTCTCACACTCCCCATTGCAGCCTGCCATACACAGCCACTGTCATAGTCACACACTCCCCATTGCAGCCTGCCATACACAGCCACTGTCATAGTCACACACTCCCCATTGCAGCCTGCCATACACAGCCACTGTCATAGTCACATACACTCCCCATTGCAGCCTGCCATACACAGCCACTGTCATAGTCACACTCTCCCCATTGCAGCCTGCCATACACAGCCACTGTCATAGTCACACACACTCCCCATTGCAGCCTGCCATACACAGCCACTGTCATAGTCACACACTCCCCATTGCAGCCTGCCATACACAGCCACTGTCATAGTCTCACACTCCCCATTGCAGCCTGCCATACACAGCCATTGTCATAGTCACATACACTCCCCATTGCAGCCTGCCATACACAGCCATTGTCATAGTCACACACTCCCCATTGCAGCCTGCCATACACAGCCATTGTCATAGTCACACTCCCCATTGCAGCCTGCCATACACAGCCACTGTCATAGTCACATACACTCCCCATTGCAGCCTGCCATACACAGCCACTGTCATAGTCACACTCTCCCCATTGCAGCCTGCCATACACAGCCACTGTCATAGTCACACACTCCCCATTGCAGCCTGCCATACACAGCCACTGTCATAGTCACACTCTCCCCATTGCAGCCTGCCATACACAGCCACTGTCATAGTCACAATGCTGCTTGTTCTGATCCAACAGTCACACACTCCCCATTGCAGCCTGCCATACACAGCCACTGTCACAGTCTCACACTCCCCATTGCAGCCTGCCATACACAGCCACTGTCATAGTCACACACTCCCCATTGCAGCCTGCCATACACAGCCACTGTCATAGTCACACACTCCCCATTGCAGCCTGCCATACACAGCCATTGTCATAGTCACAATGCTGCTTGTTCTGATCCAACATCATGCAAGAAAATAAGATAAAATAATTTGCCAACAGTGCGAATCTGATTCTACACTTACTTTCACTGTCATACATAGATATCAGTTTAAAAATCAAAGACAGAGTGAACAAGCAGGAATCAATGAGAAATGGACAAAGAAAGGAAAGTGAAATGGAAGGAAGGAATGAGAAATGGACAAAGGAAGGAAAGTGAAATGGAAGGAAGGAATGAGAAATGGACAAAGGAAGGACAGTGAACAAGCAGGAATCAATGAGAAATGGACAAAGGAAGGACAGTGAACAAGCAGGAATCAATGAGAAATGGACAAAGGAAGGAAGGAGAAATGGACAAAGGAAGGAAAGTGAAAAGGAAGGAATCAATGAGAAATGGACAAAGGAAGGAAAGTAAACAAGCAGGAATCAATGAGAAATGGACAAAGGAAGGAATCAATGAGAAATGGACAAAGGAAGGAATCAATGAGAAATGGACAAAGGCAGCAATCAGTGAGAAATGGACAAAGGAAGGACAGTGAAAAGGAAACAGGAGGGAATGGACAAAAGAAGATAAGAGAAAGAGAAAATAAGATAGAAAAAAAAATCACATAGGCTATACTAGTCACCTGTGGATGTTGAGAGGTGTGACTAGCTCGGGGTAGGTGAGGTTGTTGGCGATAGACCTTGGCACTCCCACCTGGTCGATGGAAAGGTTGGGGTCTGCAGTGATTACTGTCCGAGCAGAGAAGTCCACACGCTTTCCCATCAGGTTGCCACGGACACGACCTTCCTTGCCCTTCAGGCGTGCTGCCAAAGACTTCAGTGGACGTCCAGACTTCTGCACAGCCTATTGGGAAAAAAATGTTAATCAGCTGTAGTATCATAGACATGATTTCTGCACAGCCTATTGGGAAAAAAATGTTAATCAGCTGTAGTATAATAGACATGATTTCTGCACAGCCTATTGGGAAAAAAATGTTAATCAGCTGTAGTATCATAGACATGATTTCTGCACAGCATATTGGGAAAAAAATGTTAATCAGCTGTAGTATCATAGACATGATTTCTGCACAGCATATTGGGAAAAAAATGTTAATCAGTTGTAGTATTGTATACATGACTTCTGCACAGTCTATTGGGAAAAAATGTTAACCAGTTGTAGTACTGTATACATGACTTCTGCACAGCCTATTGGGAAAAAAATGTTCACCAGTTGTAGTATTGTATACATGACTTCTGCACAGCCTATTGGGAAAAAAATGTTAAACCAGTTGTAGTATTGTATACATGACTTCTGCACAGCCTATTGGGAAAAAATGTTAACCAGTTGTAGTATTGTATACATGACTTCTGCACAGCCTGTTGGGGAAAAAATGTTTGTCAGTTGTAGTATTGTACACCTGACTTCTGCACAGCCTGTTGGAAACAAATGTTAACCAGTTGTAGTATTGTACACCTGACGTCTGCACAGCCTGTTGGAAACAAATGTTAACCAGTTGTAGTATTGTACAGCTGACTTCTGCACAGCCTGTTGGGGAAAAAATGTTTGTCAGTTGTATTATCACAGATATGACTTCTGCACAACCTATTGGGAAAAAATGTTAATCAGTTTATAGTTTTGTATACATGACATCTGCACATCCTGTTGGGAAAAAAATGTTAATCAGTTGTAGTATTGTAAACATTATTTCTGCACATCCTGTTGGGAAAAAAATGTTAATCAGTTGTAGTATTGTAAACATCATTTCTGCACATCCTGTTGGGAAAAAAATGTTAATCAGTTGTAGTACTGTACACATGACTTTTGCACAGCCTGTTGAGACAAAAAATGTTAATCAGTTTATAGTTTTGCATATATGACTTCTGCACAGCCTCTTGGGAAAAAGAATGTTAATCAGTTGTAGTATTGTACACATGACTTCTGCACAGCCTATTGGGAAAAAACATTAATCAGTTGTAGTATTGTATACGTGACTTCTGCACAGCCTATTGGGAAAAAACATTAATCAGTTGTAGTATTGTACACATGACTTCTGCACAGCCTGTTGGGAAAAAACATTAATCAGTTGTAGTATTGTACACACGACTTCTGCATAGCCTGTTGGGGGAAAGAATATTCATCATCAAAAGCTACATGCCAGTTTGTAGTATTGTATACATTCTAAGCACATACATCTGTTCAATTGTATGCCATTCTTCTTTTTATCATTCTTTCTACTTCTCTATTTTGTTTCACTTCTGTTTCACAAACTCAAACATACCTAAGCATATAAAAGCCCCCAGTTCTAGTTCACCATCTTACATCGTCAGACTCAAAAGACTTTCCAAACTATCATAATTACACACACCAAACAAACAGTCTCATTTTAAATGGCTGTAAAGAACAAAATTGTAAAATTGTCCACAATACTGAATGTGTCCATGAGCAGGATGACATTTGCCATATTTACAGACCCCTACTAATGGTAGTGGGCTATTCTGAAAAACAAAACCAATGTGTCCATGAGCAGGATGACATTTGCCATATTTAGAGACCCCTACTAATGGTAGTGGGCTATTCATTTGCCATATTTACAGACCCCTACTAATGGTAGTGGGCTATTCATTTGCCATATTTACAGACCCCTACTAATGGTAGTGGGCTATTCATTTGCCATATTTACAGACCCCTACTAATGGTAGTGGGCTATTCATTTGCCATATTTACAGACCCCTACTAATGGTAGTGGGCTATTCATTTGCCATATTTACAGACCCCTACTAATGGTAGTGGGCTATTCTGAAAAGCAAAACCAATCCCTCCCACACCATCACACATGGCATACACAGAGAAATGGACACAAACACCCACACATCTACATACACACACCATCACACATGGCATACACAGAGAAATGGACACAAACACCCACACATCCACCTACACACACACAGAACAAATGGACACAAACACCCACACATCTACCTACACATACACAGACAAATGGACACAAACACCCACACATCCACCTACACGATACACAGACAAATGGACACAAACACCCACACATCTACCTACACACACACAGACAAATGGACACAAACACCCACACATCTACTACACATACACAGACAAATGGACACAAACACCCCACATCCACCTACACATACACAGACAAATGGACACAAACACCCCACACAGTCTCATACCTACAACATACACAAAAGACAATTGGACACAAACACCCACACACATACCCTACCCCCATCACACACCACAACACACATGCATGTCTGCACTGACTTACCACCTTTACACTTTAGTTTCCAGCAAACATACAAGCTTACCTGTGGCAGGGATGGCAATTCGTTGGTGATAAGAGTGGCACAGTGATACTGGCTTACCTGTGGCAGGGACGGCAATTCATTGGTGATAAGAGTGGCACAGTGATACAACTTACCTGTGGCAGGGACGGCAATTCATTGGTGATAAGAGTGGCACAGTGATACTGGCTTACCTGTGGCAGGGACGGCAATTCGTTGGTGATAAGAGTGGCACAGTGATACTGGCTTACCTGTGGCAGGGACAGCAATTCGTTGGTGATAAGAGTGGCACAGTGATATTGGCTTACCTGTGGCAGGGATGGCAATTCGTTGGTGATAAGAGTGGCACAGTGATACTGGCTTACCTGTGGCAGGGACGGCAATTCATTGGTGATAAGAGTGGCACAGTGATACTGGCTTACCTGTGGCAGGGATGGCAATTCGTTGGTGATAAGAGTGGCACAGTGTCCAGGACGGGGGAAATCGTGATGGTATTGCTTAAGTGCACTAAGTTGATGTATTATTAGCCAGGCTTAACACACCAAGGTTATCTTTGCACTCATACACGCATATGCACACTCATGCGCCCACCAAACATTCACCTCTCTCTGGGAATGGGATGTCACGCATTCGTTTCTCTCCTAACACGACTGAGAACAAGAAATACAATTTCTATGCTACTTATAATTAATCATGAACAATCAAATCACACACAATGAAATATCAAAACATAAAAGATCAATACTTCCTAATCCCGGGTTATAATGAAATGACTTCTTACCTGGCCAGGTTTTCACACACACAACCACGCTTTCACACCACACCACAGTTCTTGAAAAAAGTCTCTTCACGTCTTCTTCAGCACTGCTTGATGGTGATGCCCTTGGTTGACTGGCTCCAGGTTTCAGGACTGGGTCTTCGTGGTCGTCTCTGGGATCTCGACGTAGAACTCTTCTTCTTCGTCTCTTTCACCCACCTCTGGGTTCAATTTCAGTTTGTCTGTCTTCACCCACCTCTGGGCTTCAAACTTAGTTTCTTCTCTTCCAGCTTGTCTTTAACCCAACGACTTAGCTGTCTCTTCTATCTCCCAGACCACGTTTCTCTCGACCCTTTCTCTGTCCTGCTCACTCCTCTCCTCTCTCTCTCTCCTCTGTCTTCTCTCTCTCTCTCCTGGTGTTCTTCTCTCTCACGTTGTTCTCCCTCAGTTTATATAGGGAGGGAAACAAAGGATTCCCCTTCGGGCCATGCCTTTGTCCACGCTGCTTCTCAAACCCCTAGTTCACAAGTACCCTGAATTCTCCATTCGCTACATTCTTCCACACATCAGCATTTACACACACCCCTACCTAATTGATTAGCAAACACACACTTAGCCCCAGATGGACATCGAAAAATTCCCGCCGACTTCGGTGGTTACTCAACACAGTAATTATCTTAAGGAGGGCTACTACAACCTCCACACGCATTCAGCCAGCCTGACAATAGAACCAACACAGTGACCCACGGCAACACCATCCGAACGACTCCAAGACCCCTGCTCTTCACTGACTGTTTACAAAAGAACCTCAGCTGACCAAGCATTTAGCGCTCACTTGGAACGCCGAGGTCGTAGTGGTTACATCCCTTCCCCCTTTCGCCACTGGGCAGGTCCGAACTCTCTCCTAGGTGTTGTTTGTCATCTGACCACTTCGGTCTTCTTTCACACAGTTCGGCCGTGTGCGATGGGTAAGGTACCCTGGTTAATTGGTCTATTACCTATTTGTATACTACGTACAACGTCCCTTTTCCTCCAAGCGTCTAATGCCTTTTGTGAGAGGTTTCACGCTCCTTGACACACAGTGATACAACTTACCTGTGGCAGGGATGGCAATTCGTTGGTGATAAGAGGGCACAGTGATACTGGCTTACCTGTGGCAGGGATGGCAATTCGTTGGTGATAAGAGTGGCACAGTGATACTGGCTTACCTGTGGCAGGGATGGCAATTCGTTGGTGATAAGAGTGGCACAGTGATACTGCAGCATCTTCACATCATTTGAAATGACATGCTGGGGACACCCATTCTGTTCGTCATGACGCACCTGGTTGTTCGACTTCACAATGTCAGCCAGCTTGTGGGTCAAATCATCCTGATGTAATTAAAAAGACACATACAAAGATATGCAGGTAAAGATACAAATAAGTATATACACACCATCCATGAAAAAGCATAAACATTCTTACATGCAGAGACATGTAGACACAGAAACATACAAAAAGTACCTCTGAACACCCGGTTCAATTGTACACATAGCCACACTCTCATGAAATGCTTACAATATGAGTTTCTCATATTTATAATATATTCCCCCATTTCCTTCATCTCCTTTTTTCTTTTTTTTCTAAAAGTTCAAATCTTTGCCAAGTCATTACTATAATGACTGAAGAATTGTTAGCCTGTACTTGTTTTCCCCCACTACTTAATTGTTCAGCATTATAATGCTTGCAATACTAAGAACCATAAACTTTGATAACCATGACACTGAACTTTATACATTTCACTTACATCAAATCTGTCTTTTCAGTTACTTCATTATCTGCCACCCTCACCATCCCCTCTCTTTCTCCTTTCTCTGGGATCCCTTCTCCATGTCCTCTCCATCGACCTCTTCATCTCCTCTCTTTCTCCTTTCTCTGGGATCCCTTCTCTATGTCCTCTCCATCGACCTCTTCATCTCCTCTCTTTCTCCTTTCTCTGGGATCCCTTCTCTATGTCCTCTCCATCGACCTCTTCATCTCCTCTCTTTCTCCTTTCTCTGGGATCCCTTCTCTATGTCCTCTCCATCGACCTCTTCATCTCCTCTCTTTCTCCTTTCTCTGGGATCCCTTCTCTATGTCCTCTCCATCGACCTCTTCATCTCCTCTCTTTCTCCTTGCTCTGGGATCCCTTCTCTATGTCCTCTCCATCGACCTCTTCATCTCCTCTCTTTCTCCTTTCTCTGGGATCCCTTCTCTATGTCCTCTCCATCGACCTCTTCATCTCCTCTCTTTCTCCTTTCTCTGGGATCCCTTCTCTATGTCCTCTCCATCGACCTCTTCATCTCCTCTCTTTCTCCTTTCTCTGGGATCCCTTCTCTATGTCCTCTCCATCGACCTCTTCATCTCCTCTCTTTCTCCTTTCTCTGGGATCCCTTCTCTATGTCCTCTCCATCGACCTCTTCATCTCCTCTCTTTCTCCTTTCTCTGGGATCCCTTCTCTATGTCCTCTCCATCGACCTCTTCATCTCCTCTCTTTCTCCTTTCTCTGGGATCCCTTCTCTATGTCCTCTCCATCGACCTCTTCATCTCCTCTCTTTCTCCTTTCTCTGGGATCCCTTCTCTATGTCCTCTCCATCGACCTCTTCATCTCCTCTCTTTCTCCTTTCTCTGGATCCCTTCTCTATGTCCTCTCCATCGACCTCTTCATCTCCTCTCTTTCTCCTTTCTCTGGGATCCCTTCTCTATGTCCTCTCCATCGACCTCTTCATCTCCTCTCTTTCTCCTTTCTCTGGGATCCCTTCTCTATGTCCTCTCCATCGACCTCTTCATCTCCTCTCTTTCTCCTTTATCTGGGATCCCTTCTCTATGTCCTCTCCATCGACCTCTTCATCTCCTCTCTTTCTCCTTGCTCTGGGATCCCTTCTCTATGTCCTCTCCATCGACCTCTTCATCTCCTCTCTTTCTCCTTTCTCTGGGATCCCTTCTCTATGTCCTCTCCATCGACCTCTTCATCTCCTCTCTTTCTCCTTTCTCTGGGATCCCTTCTCTATGTCCTCTCCATCGACCTCTTCATCTCCTCTCTTTCTCCTTTCTCTGGGATCCCTTCTCTATGTCCTCTCCATCGACCTCTTCATCTCCTCTCTTTCTCCTTGCTCTGGGATCCCTTCTCTATGTCCTCTCCATCGACCTCTTCATCTCCTCACTTTCTCCTTTCTCTGGGATCCCTTCTCTATGTCCTCTCCATCGACCTCTTCATCTCCTCTCTTTCTCCTTTCTCTGGGATCCCTTCTCTATGTCCTCTCCATCGACCTCTTCATCTCCTCTCTTTCTCCTTTCTCTGGGATCCCTTCTCTATGTCTCTCCATCGACCTCTTCATCTCCTCTCTTTCTCCTTTCTCTGGGATCCCTTCTCTATGTCCTCTCCATCGACCTCTTCATCTCCTCCTTCTCCTTTCCTGGATCCCTTCTCCATGACTCTCCATCGACCTCTTCATCTCTCACTTTCTCCTTTCTCTGGGATCCCTTCTCTAGTCCTCTCCATCGACCTCTTCATCTCCTCACTCTGCTCAGCCTCTCCCTCCCCAGAGATACATTTATCACATGTGATGTAGCCACACGACCAACACACCTGACTTCTGGCTGAGCCGAACATGACGACCGAGGCGCACTGACAACGGTGGCACTGGCAGCACGGAGATGATCAGCCACTCGGGCGAGAGAACCTGGGTCCATTCCCAGAGCCAGGCAATCGTCATCACTGATGTTTCCCAAGATCTCACGGGCTTGTTTGGCAGAAACCACCATCTTCTTTTCTTGGTTCTCATCATCGGTCTGCTTCCATTCTGCAGTGATCTCCAGACCAGCCTTCTTCAGCTTTGGTTGGAAATGACCACAGCCAGAGCGTTCTGACTGTAGAGAAACAGTATCAAGCTAAAAACAACAATTCAATGTTCTTAAATCAGCAGACACACATACGCATTCAGTCTTAAGCAAGTAAAGACACACATACACATGCACACACAAACATGTGCACTTACATACACACACATCTCATACAGATTCATTCTCTCTCATCACACACCCACATGCATGCACACACACACGCAGGCAAAGTGCACACATACAAAAGCACATGCATGCATGCACACGCACATGCACATACGCACACATGCATGCACATATGTGCGTGCACACCCACCCATCCACACCCACACACACACATACACACACCAACACATGCAAGCATGCACGCATACACACACATATACATCTTAAAACCTCAATTTAAAACAAGAAAATTAGAAGTACAATAAATCTGATGTTGCTCTTTATTTCATATATAAACTATGTTCAATTTATAATTACTATACCGTTGACAGTAAGAAAGAAAGAAGATGTAACTTGCATTATCCTGATCATTCAAAACATTGTTCACAATGCTCATTAAAAAAAATGATGTTATCTTTTTCATCACCTTCTGGTCAGTTTCAGCAGCTCCAAGCACGTCCATTTGATCACCCCCATCACAAATGCGTTTCTTTTTGCATAGCTCGTATATATGCAGCAGACGTTTTTTGGCCTGACCTTGGTTTTCTGCAGGATTGCCTTTACTGCAGGATCATTCTGTAAATAACAAAAGATCATTTTCCAAAAGCAATCACTGGAACTATTAACTAACAACAAGGATGGTTTTGTTAGTTAAATTACATTGAAATGATTGGTTTAGTCTAATTTAGAGTCAGTGTATTATTCCTATGCATAAAACATTTTCCAGTACGACATCTATCATTTAAGCAATTCATTTATCACTTAATCAATGACTAAGACATGAAAATAAGCAAACAGCAGAGAACTTAAAGTGTCACCAATAAAGCATATATTTTTCAGTATAAAGTAGAGTGTCTGGTAAATATGGAAGCTAGCTTCCACAAAGCAACTGAGGTGGCACATCAACCTGGTAGTTACATACCTTCCATGAATTTAAGCAGCTGAAGTTAAAGACCGTAAAAGCTCTAAGCTCTCAGCAGCTGAACTGCTTCATCATTATTGTTACCCTCAGAAAGGTTTAATATTACTAGAGTACTTCCTACATAAAAAAAAAAGCAGAGACTCACAGACTGTGTCCATCTCAATTGCACATGCGCATGCACATACACACACACACACACACACACACACACACACACACACACACCTTCTCCTCCCATACACAATCACGCACTTACACACACACACACACTTGCATGCACCCACACTTGCACGCACGCACACACATGCATACACAAATTACACATGCACACAAACACACACACATGCACACACACATGCACGCACATACACACACACACACACACACACACACACACACACACACACACACACACACATACAGAGCTCACAGCCACGTGACCAAACCAAGACGGTCAAACCTGACCATTAATAATACTGCACCCCAACCCCACGTCTTCCTCATACTCCTCCCTCCCTTATCCACAATTCCTTCCTGTTGAGCACTTTCTCTGGCAAAAGTTTTTTTCTTTATCCATGCAACTCTCTTCCAAATAAGCACCAGCCTTACAGGATTCTTAAGGATCATCCCCACAATGATCCAAATAAGCATCAGCCTTACAGGATTCTTAAGAATCATCCTCACAATGATTCAAATAAGCATCAACCTTACAGGATTGTTGAGGATCATCCCCATCACAATCCAATTAAGCATCAGTCTTACAGGATTCTTAAGGATCATCCCCATCACAATCCAAATAAGCATCAGCCTTACATGATTCTTAAGGATCATCCCCACAATGATCCAAATAAGCATCAACCTTACAGGATTGTTGAGGATCATCCCCATCACAATCCAAATATGCATCAACCTTATAGGATTTTTAAGGATCATCCAAACAACAAATTACTGACCCGTGAAATCAGCAGCCGGGAGCAGCGGAAACACACGCAGCGAAGGAGTGTCACCACCTTGCGCATGTAACTGACATGGAACACCGGTCTGGCCAGCTCAATGTGCCCAAAATGACCCGGGCACTCCATGGTGGTGCCCGAACAGGTGGTACAGCGTGACCGTCGGTCAACGGGACCCTGTCGTGGGTCCATCAGTCCTCCTTCTTTGGGCAGCCCTTTCTCTGTGGTCAGGGCATGACAAATGCCTCCTGACGTCACCGACATGTCTCTCTGCAAATTATATGCAATGCTCAGTGTTTCTGAAATGTCTGTAAATAGTGCCTGTGTGAAGGAATGCTTTCGTATTGTGCATGCATGTGTGTGTGTGTGTGTGTGTGTGTGTGTGTGTGTGTGTGTGTGTGTGTGTGTGTGTGTGTGTGTGTGTGTGTGCGTGCATGTGTGTGTGTGTTTACATGTTTACAGTATTTACATGCATACTCTAATGGCAGTCTTAGCAGGGGAACTGTGTGCGTGTGTATGTATATATGCATGAGCGTGTTCATGGGTGTGTGTCTATGTGATGTGCCTAAGTTGGAGTGTTGCTCTGTGTGCATGAGAGAAAGACACCTACATATACATATATATATATTATATATATATATATATATATGTAATTTCAAAGGTAAAATTCTCACTAAAACTCACACCGCACCTCAGCAAAATGACATCAACAGGTATCTTTGATTAAAATGAATAGTAAAACATGTTGGACATCTTTTCCCACATGCATGATTTTTATTTTCAAACTTTCGCCACAAGGGCTTCGTCAGGAATAATACACTTCAAGTCAATGCTTTCAACATGATTACTCCTCAGCAGTTACAACTATATATATATATATATATATATATATATATATATATAATATATATATATATATATATATATATATATATATATATAACTGAAGACTCATTTGAGAAGCATTTATTATTCCCCACTCACCCTCTCAAGCACATACTGTTAGTTAGGCAGAATTAACTGCCACTGCAGATATGAATGTTTATCTCCCCCTATTTCTTCACTCTAAGACATAAGAGCAAGTTTTCTTTTATAACTGAATATATATATATATATAATATATATATATATATATATATATATATACATTTTATATATATATATATATATATATATATATATATATATATATATATATATATATATTTATATATAAAATGTTGAACAATTAAGTAGTGTGGGAAAACAAGTGTAGGTTATGATCTGGCAAAGATTTGAAATTTAATTTTTTTTTTTTTAAGTGGGGGGGGGGGGATGTATATTATAAAAATGAAAACCCTTCCCTAGCTGCATGAGGAAATCATCGTAACCCCTCTCTATGTCAGATCTATATATATCGCCTGCTCCAAGGCTTTCAACCGCTGGATCAGAGCTCATCAGGGAGACACGGCTATTGTGTCCGTGTTCTTGGCGTCAAATAGAGACACACCACAGTCCGTAATTCTGTGGTGTTCTCACAACCAAGGGTTCAAAGAAGAAGCCAACAGTACCCCCAAAAAGAAGCCAGCGAAAGGGAATAAAATAAAACGAAAGTGTGGAGAGGTAAAAAGTTGCTGAAAAATTAAAAACATTATGCAAACAGTATAAAATGTAGGGGACAATCTTTGAGCCTATGCTTGAGGATCCATTTAAGGAAGCAAGGGAGATATAAAAAAAATAATATGGAACAGAGTGGTCAGCTCTGCTGTTCAATTTTATATATATATATTATATCATATATAAACAAAAAGCAAGCAGGTGTCACTGGGGAGAGGGTAGGAGATGGTGGAGAAAGGAGAGGGGGTGGGGGTGGAGGGAGGAAGTGAGGAGGTGGTGGGTCTCAGAAAAGGAGCCTGACAAAACTGTCCATGTTTGTTTCTCTTAACTTTTAATGTTGACGTCACCTGTAAGAGATGCTGGGTGACAGACTGCGAGACAGACAAGCAGATAGCAAAATGATATTATAACTGACAGAAAAAGACAGGCAAGCAGATAGCAAAATGATCTTATAACTAGACAGAAAAAAAGACAGATATTTGAGATTCTGACAATGGCAATATGTATCCCTATAAGAAAAGAAAACTGATGAATAAGAATGTATAATCCCGAAGCAAAAGCTTTTTTCCCGTCAAAAGATTAACTTTTTCTTATGAGTACTGTAATATCAGTCTTACTCTTAAAAGGATGGAGAAGGGGACCTGATATGTGTGTGTGTGTGTGCGTGTGTGTGTGTGTATGTGTGTGTGTGTGCGTGCGTGCGTGCGTGCGTGCCAATGAATTGAGTGAGGTATACCAACTACTTTACCAAGCATCAATGGACCAGGGAGTAATACCTGATGAGTGGCGAGATGCGAGCATTGTTCCCTTATTCAAAAAGGGTGACAAAACAAAAGCAGAGAACTATAGACCTGTATCTCTTACATCCATATCAGCTAAACTACTTGAACACATAATATATAGTAGCATAATGGACCATCTTGACAAATATGACTTTTTAAATAACGCCCAGCATGGTTTTAGACAGCGAAGGAGTTGTGAGACTCAACTTATAACAACTCTCAATGATTTTAATAACTGTCTTAACAACAGACAGCAAATAGATGCAATTTTATTAGACTTTTCTAAAGCCTTTGATAAGGTTGACCATGAGGGCCTGCTGCTTAAATTAGAACACATCGGCATTGGCGGTTCTTTGCTAAAATGGGCTAGATCATTCCTCGTTGGGAGAACGCAGAAAGTTGTTGTGGAAGGGTCGCCATCCCATTGTAAACCAGTCTTGTCAGGTGTACCACAGGGAACAGTTCTGGGGCCCTTGTTTTTTCTTAATTTATATAAATGACATAAGTAGAAATCTCTCTCCTGGAACTACTATAAGGCTTTTTGCAGATGACAGCTTAGTATATAGAACAATCAGAAGCAAGAATGATACACGCATTCTACAAGAAGATCTAAACGCTTTACAAGAGTGGGAAAGTACTTGGAAAATGGAATTTCATCCCCAAAAGTGCCAAGTGTTGCGCATATGTAACAAACGCTCACCAATTAGATCAGATTATTCTATCCATAATACTATTCTTAAAGAAACTAATGCTGCAAAATATTTAGGCGTGATTATAGATAGTCGTCTCAAATGGAAAGAACATTACAATTTAGTATGTAAGAAAGCAAATAACATCTTAGCTTTCTTATACAGGAATATCAATGACTGCCCCCAAAAGGTTAAAGACGACTGCTACAAAACACTGGTTAGACCAGTACTGGAATATGGTTGCTCAGTTTGGGATCCTTACCATCTAAAGGACATTGATAACCTCGAAAAGATTCAGAAGAGAGCAGCACGGTTCATAACAGGGAACCACATCAGAGAAAAGGGGAATACTAGGAAGAACATGAGGAAATTAGAATGGAAACCCTTAGAAGAGAGAAGAGCTTTTATCAAACTTAACATCTTCTTCAAAGGCAGAGCAAAAGTAATCGATATTCCAATGGAACAACGAGTATTGAATAAAAGTAGCACCAGGAGTGGCAGTCAATGTTATACCATACCTGCATCAAATATTGACAGCCACTTACATTCTTTTTATCCCAGTTCTGTACGGCTGTGGAACTCACTGCCGGGTGCCATCAAGATTGCCACAAATGCAATCTCATTTAAAAAAACAAATTGATTCGACAGTTTTGAGATCTGCATATTGATTTTCTATTTTTACTTCCCCAGATATTTTACTATTACCTGGGCCTGAATTTGGCCATTGCTTTTAACTTCTTGAATATCGAGTGCGACCCCTTGTTGCCAAATTTGCTCCAGGCGCCAACAGTCTGAGTCGCACTGTTTTATGTTATTTTATTTTACTTTTTAACATGCGCGCTGGTGACCTACTCGTTTTTGAGTGAACCAGTATTTTAGGAAGAAGGAAGAAGAAGTATGGAACTTGCCAAAATATCACATGAATTGCTAAGGTGCAAAAAATAACACACAAAAAAACACGAAAAGTAAAAAAAATGAGACGAAGAAAAAGAAAATAATGATGATGATAATGACGATGCTAGTGATGACGATGCTCATATCAAGATGACATGAGCAGAAAAACAAATGGATGACATTGAAGAAGTGAAGAACATAGTGCAGAAAATCTGTCCGGACTTAAAGGGGGAACCAATTGAGGAAACTGTCCGATTGGGAAAAGTAAACATAGGTTCACAACCCAGATTACTGCGAATAAAGGTTCAAACAAAAGATATCAAAAGAGAAATCTTGACAAACGCTCGCCAGCTTAACAGAGGAGTACAAGACCAGGCCAAAAGAATTTACATAAATCCTGATTACACCCCTGCAGAACGATTGAAAAACAAAGAAGTGCGTCAGGAACTGAAAAAAAGAATCGGTGATGGAGAGACAGACATAGGGATCAGAAACGGTAAAATCGTTCAGGTCAAGTGGTCAAACAGGTCGAACCTGGATGGCCAAAACAGAGATTGACAATCCTCTAAAGAAAAACAGAATGTACATAGTTTTACAAATACTTCTAAGGATGATGACTGTGTTTTTGAACGCGCTGTTTTGTACAGTAATGTGGATGGTTTTTTGAATAAAAAAGATGAGCTATTAGCATTGGTGGAGGACACTAACCCAAGCATTGTAGCAATAACAGAGGCGATAGCCAAAAATCAAACAAATATTAACCTTGCGGAATATTCTTTACCAGGGTATGATACATTTTTCAACCCAAACCCAAAGAGAGCTGTAGTGCTATTTGTAAAAGAGTCTTTAAATTCACAAATGTGTACTGAAATGAATGAAAATGATTTTGAAGAAAGTGTCTGGATTCAGTTTGTTACAGGGGATGGACAGAAAGTCATATTTGGTTGCATCTATAACAGTCCCAGTGGTACGCTAGAAAATGAAAATAACCTGATTAAACTATTGAAAAGGGAAATTTTAAAAACTTTTGACTGTGTGTGCATAACTGGGGATTTTAACTTTCCAAACATAGATTGGAAAGGGAGATGGGCTGGTGAGAGAGAACAGGAATTTATTGAAAGTCTTCGAGATGCATTTTTGACGCAAGTAGTGACACAACCAACCAGAAGAAGAGAAGGACAGAAAGCAAATATTCTTGATCTGGTGATCATTAATGATGAAGACCTTATTTCAGAAGTGGAGCACTTGACCCCTCTTGGAAAAAGTGACCATGAAGTTTTATATTTTAAATTATACTTGGCTGATAAACTAGAAACTAAGACAAAAGACATAAAATTTGATATGAAAAATGGTAACTTTTCCCAGATGAGGGTTGATCTTAACAAAACAGATTGGTCTGAACTGACAGAATTGAATGTTGACACAGGCTGGGGAAGGATAAAAGAGAAAATTCATGAAGCTATGGAAAAAAGCATTTCTAAGTGTAAAATAAATGAAAACAAAAAATTGAAACCAAAATGGATGGATAGAAAATCATTGAAAATTATTAAAAAGAAATACAACCTGTATCAGAGATTTTTGAGAACAAAAAGAGGCAGAGATTACCAAGCATATATAAAAGTAAGAAATGTGTGTGGTCGACAAATCAGAAAAAGTAAAAAGGAATTCGAGCAAAAGTTAGCAAGAGAATGCAAAACTAATCCAAAAGCTTTTTGGAAATATGTGCAGTCAAAGACAAAGGCAAGAGTAGGAATCAGTCCTTTGAAATCACAAGATGGAAATATAGAGACAAAGGATGTGGATAAAGCTGAGATTCTAAACACTTTTTTTGCTAGTGTTTTTACACGAGAGGATAAAAGGGACATACCAGATGTAATACCAAAATGTAAATCAAATGATAAAGCTGTCTATGATGTAATTATTACCCCGGAACTGGTTAAAAAGAAACTTGATAATCTAAATCCGAATAAAGCGCAAGGACCTGATGCTATTCCATCTCGCGTTTTAAAAGAACTAAGCACAGAACTAGCAGAGCCTCTTAGTATCCTTTTTAACAAATCTATAGAGCAAGGAACTCTACCTCGAGACTGGAAAACAGCAACAGAAATACCTATTTTCAAAAAGGGAACAAGAACTGACCCTGGAAACTACAGACCTGTAAGCTTGACAAGTGTGACTTGTAAGGTACTGGAGTCAATTGTAAGAGATGTTATTGTTGATCATATGATGAAAAATGAGTTGTATGCCAAATGTCAGCATGGTTTTCGTCAAAGTAGATCTTGCATTACACAGTTGCTTGAGGTAATGGAAGACTTTACTAAGTTAATTGATAGTGGAGATAGCATTGATGTTTTGTACCTGGACTTTCGTAAAGCCTTCGATTCGGTCCCACATGCCAGACTACTTAGTAAACTCAAATCGTATGGTATACTGGGAAAAGTTTTAGATTGGATTGAAGACTTCTTGAGAGATAGAGTTCAGAATGTTAGAGTTGGATCTTCTGTTTCTAGTAATGCTAATGTCATTAGTGGAATCCCCCAAGGCAGCATACTGGGACCTATATTATTTACTATATTTATAAATGACTTACCAGACGGGTTAAAAAGCACATGCAAGATTTTTGCTGATGATACTAAGTTGTACAGTTCACCATCCAAACACCTTACAATGCAAAACGACATTGAGCTACTCATAAATTGGTCTAACTCATGGAATTTGTACTTCAATGCATCCAAATGCAAAGTATTACATATCGGCAAAAGAAACCCTAAATTAAATTACAGTATGAAAGTTGGGGATCAAGAAGTTCAAATAACGTGCTGTGAAGAGGAAAAAGACTTGGGAGTAACATTTGATGAAGACTTACTCTTTGACAGACACATTGCACAGACCGTCAAGAAAGCCGTGCAGATGATTGGTATTATCAAGAGAACTTTTACATACTTGGACAGAGATACCTTTCTTAGACTATACAAGGCAATGGTGAGATCGATTCTTGAATATGGCAATGTGATATGGTCTCCAAGACTAAAAAGGCAGTCAATAGAAATAGAAAAGGTGCAGAGAAGAGCAACTAAGTTAATACCGGACATTGCTGATTATCCATATGAAGACAGATTAAGGTACCTAAGGTTACCATCCCTCAAAGCTAGAAGGATAAGAGGAGATCTGATCCAAACTTATAAAATTTTCAATAATCTAGATGATATTGATCAAGCATGTTTTTTTGAACCTGCACTAACCAACATCACCCGTAACAGTTGTGACAAGGTACAAATACAGCAAGTTAATACTAATATAAGGAAACATTTCTTCAGCCAGAGGACAGCACCAATTTAGAATAAACTAACTCCGAACATCAAACGTGCACCAAATATTAACTCTTTTAAAAATCTTATCGATAAGCATGAAATAATAACAGACATCATGTTCGACTTTGATGGTCGAAAATAAAAACTGGGCTCGCTGTCGACCTGACCAATGACAGAGCATATAAAGAAGGGGCATATAAAGCCGTGAGGCTATGATGAAACAATCATCGCCCCTAAATCTATTTGGAATATGCTAATGTGATTTGGTGCCCATACTTGAAAAGACAGTCATCACAAATAGAAAGAGTTCAAAGACGTGCTACAAAGCTATTAAAAGAATGCAAAGATAAATCTTATGCAGAAAGATTACAATATTTGAATCTAAATTCACTAAAAGGCAGAAGGACAAGAGGTGATCTTATACAGACTTATAAAATATTTAATGGATTTGACAATGTTTGTGTTGACTCACTCTTTTCTCTTTCAAAACATAACATCACAAGAAATGCAGAAGGAAAGATAGCACTGCCGTACTAACAGAAGAAAATTTTCCTTTTCACACAGAGTAGCCCCTTTATGGAATGAACTCCCTACTAACATAAAATTTGCAGAAGACACTAACAAGTTCAAGAATCTCTTGGATGTAATTCCAAAGTATAAGGAACTTTTCAACCAATTTGATGATTAAAATATCATATTAGGCATTGAGTAACAAAATGACAATTGCGTTTCAACACCTATAATAAAAAGTATTGACAAAGTGGGGACGTACATAGGCCGCGAGGCCAAGGCTTTTGAGCCAGTCCCTACTACTACTACTACTACTAAATCTGAACCTGAACCTGAAAACGAAAGTTAAAGTGCCGTAATGAGAATCATTTCTATTTACGTGTTTTATGTACATTTAGTCATCCATGTTCATCTCAAGTATAGAAAGATTTGCTTCTTGATAGTGAGTACTCTACACCTCTGTTCATATTTATATTGTGCACATACAGTCCTTGCACATTCATAAAAACAACACCAGTAAGCCAACGAACGAACATGATTACATCTTCCGGGCAACAGTAGTACCGGATATGACGTCACCAAATACTGTTAGGCACGCGCATTCATGATTCTTTCACCTTGCGAGATTGCACAATCGTTCGCAATCGTAGTTGAGCTGACCGAATGGTGTTATGTGCTCGGTTTTAATTTGGGCCAGTGTATTTCGTGTTTGTTGTTTTACCAAGACTTAATGCACATACAATAGAAAAAGAGGCAAATTCTACATTTAATCCTGCATAAGTGAACCAGTATTTTAGGAAGAAGAAGAAGAAGGTTACCAAACTTGTTACCAAACTTTCTGTCGGCAAATCATCTTTTCCGAAGGGGGCAAATGTTGATACAGCGAAAATAAATAAATAAATAAAAAGTTTATGCTGATTTCTAAAGAAAAAAGAAGCAGCTTTCAAAGCGTTTTATTACATTGTATCATGAAACTTGTATTTGTCTTGTAATTTGTCCCAGTTTGTTTAGCGGGCACGCAAACGGTTCTTTTTGACATTCTTTTAATACATAGTATACCGGTTGTAACGGTGGGTGAGGGAGGTGGGTAATGTTTAATCGCACATCTCTAGTGACGGGATATGCACACAGATTTAAGGTATTTTACAAAACAACATCCAAGCTTGTCAACAGCAGACAGCGAATCACAGAAACCACATATTCTGGCGAGAATCCAATTTCTCTGCGCAAACGTACTACTTCATCGGACTGAGAAGTCCGAACTGCACGCGCCGAACATCCCGAAGAGGCGCAGGCGAATCCTCTCCCAAAATCATGATTCTTTCTTTTTTCTTTCAAATTTTTTTTTTTCTTGTTTTCACGCACAAGACGTGTGATTTCAGTTCTCCACGAAAGGCTGACAAAAACCCCCAGCGTAGTGGAAATCAGATCGCCTTCGTCGGAGGCCTCTGGTCTGTCAACCGCATGACGGGTCGGCGTGTGACAGAATGAGGTTAGCAGCTAGGCTAGGCCTAGCCTACTCACGCAAGGCATTTTGATGCCTCCGACTGGATTACCCAAACGCGCGTCCCAAAATAGAATCTTAGTCAGTTTCTTCTAGGCCAGTCAACATCCGCGGTATTTTTAGCTGGAGTTACAAGCCAAGTGTTTGGCCTACGGGAAAATCCCGGAATTGTCGCCCTTGCACAGATCTGAAACCAGCAGTAGACCTAATGTAACGATACATTTTAGGGCATATAACAAGAAAAGTCATACAAAAGTAAAAAGGAATTCGAGCAAAAGTTAGCAAGAGAATGCAAAACTAATCCAAAAGCTTTTTGGAAATATGTGCAGTCAAAGACAAAGGCAAGAGTAGGAATCAGTCCTTTGAAATCACAAGATGGAAATATAGAGACAAAGGATGTGGTTAAAGCTGAGATTCTAAAAATTTTTTGCTAGTGTTTTTACACGAGAGGATAAAAGGGACATACCAGATGTAATACCAAAATGTAAAACAAATGGTAAAGCTGTCTTTGATGTAATTATTACCCCGGAACTGGTTAAAAAGAAACTTGATAATCTAAATCCGAATAAAGCGCAAGGACCTGATGCTATTCCATCTCGTGTTTTAAAAGAACTAAGCACAGAACTAGCAGAGCCTCTTAGTATCCTTTTTAACAAATCTATAGAGCAAGGAACTCTACCTCGAGACTGGAAAACGGCAACAGTAATACCTATCTTCAAAAAGGGAACAAGAACTGACCCTGGAAACTACAGACCTGTAAGCTTGACAAGTGTGACTTGTAAGGTACTGGAGTCAATCGTAAGAGATGTTATTGTTGATCATATGATGAAAAATGAGTTGTATGCCAAATGTCAGCATGGTTTTCGTCAAAGTAGATCTTGTGTTACACAGTTGCTTGAGGTAATGGAAGACTTTACTAAGTTAATTGATAGTGGAGATAGCATTGACGTTTTGTACCTGGACTTTCGTAAAGCTTTCGATTCAGTCCCACATGCCAGACTACTTAGTAAACTCAGATCGTATGGTATACTGGGAAAAGTTTTAGATTGGATTGAAGACTTCTTGAGAGATAGAGTTCAGAATGTTAGAGTTGGATCTTCTGTTTCTAGTAATGCTAATGTCATTAGTGGAATCCCCCAAGGCAGCATACTGGGACCTATATTATTTACTATATTTATAAATGACTTACCAGACGGGTTAAAAAGCACATGCAAGATTTTTGCTGATGATACTAAGTTGTATAGTTCACCATCCAAACACCTTACAATGCAAAATGACATTGAGCTGCTCATAAATTGGTCTAACTCATGGAATTTGTACTTCAATGCATCCAAATGCAAAGTATTACATATCGGCAAAAGAAACCCTAAATTAAATTACAGTATGAAAGTTGGGGATCAAAAAGTTCAAATAACGTGCTGTGAAGAGGAAAAAGACTTGGGAGTAACATTTGATGAAGACTTACTCTTTGACAGACATATTGCACAGACCGTCAAGAAAGCCGTGCAGATGATAGGTATTATTAAGAGAACTTTTACATACTTGGACAGAGATACCTTTCTTAGACTATACAAGGCAATGGTGAGATCGATTCTTGAATATGGCAATGTGATATGGTCTCCAAGACTAAAAAGGCAGTCAATAGAAATAGAAAAGGTGCAGAGAAGAGCAACTAAGTTAATACCGGACATTGCTGATTATCCATATGAAGACAGATTAAGGTACCTAAGGTTACCATCCCTCAAAGCTAGAAGGATAAGAGGAGATCTGATCCAAACTTATAAAATTTTCAATAATCTAGATGATATTGATCAAGCATGTTTTTTTGAACCTGCACTAACCAACATAACCCGTAACAGTTGTGACAAAGTACAAATACAACAAGTTAATACTAATATAAGGAAACATTTCTTCAGCCAGAGGATAGCACCAATATGGAATAAACTAACTCCGAACATCAAACGTGCACCGGATATTAACTCTTTAAAAATCTTATCGATAAGCATGAAATAATAACAGACATCATGTTCGACTTTGATGGTCGAAAATAAAAACTGGGCTCGCTGTCGACCTGACCAATGACAGAGCATATCAAGAAGGGGCATATAAAACCGTGAGGCTATGATGAAACAATCATCGCCCCTAAATCTGAACCTGAACTGAACCTGAACCTGTTCATATCATAGAGATCCCTTGATCGCTAGTCAAGCCTTGTTCACAGTGATAATGGCCTCAGTTGCAGACAGCTCATCAGTGTCAGCCAAGGTAATTGCCTCTTCTACACCTGGGCAAGGTTATATGGGATCATCTCCCTCCTGTACAGTACTAGGTCCGTTTTCTTGTGTTAGGTGACATTCAAAAGTTGTCAAAAAATCCTGCTTTAGTAGCCCCCTGTGTGTCATCGTCATTGACTGGTGCTCTCACAGCCAGAAAAGCTTCTGTACATGAGAGTGCGAATGAGGAAGATCAGCATAGAGGGGCTTTTAATGTAGGACTTTGATGTAAATATGCGTAGGTTTTGTGTGTACATGCATTATCTCTCTCTCTGGCTTGCTCTCTCCCTCTGTCTGTCTGTCTCTCTCTCACTCTTTCTTCTCTCTCTCTCTCTTCTCTCTCTCTCTCTCTCTCTCTCTCTCTCTCTCTCTCTCTCAGTATTAAATGAAATGTGTTGAAATAATATATGCATGACAAGGACAGATTGTCAGTATTGTCAATATGAACAATATGTGTTGAAATAATGTATGCATGACAAGGACAGATTGTAAGACCAGGATTTGGCCTAAAATCTCCATCCTTGCGTATTAAGATCAATCAATTAATCTCTCTCTCTCTCTCTCTCTCTCTCTCTCTCTCTCTCTCTCTCTCTCTCTCTCTCTCTCTTTCTCTCTTCACACAAAAACTGTACAAATCAGCCTTGGCACAGGTCAGATGCCCATTGGCTTTCTCATGGGCACATGACTTCACCTTCCAGCCAAATGTCTGCATCAATAAGAGAGCAGACAGCAAGGGTCAATTCCATGACCTTTTACCTTCCTGTAGCAAACTTTCCATGGCCGGTTCATGCCATCAGTTGTGCATTACATAGAGGCGAGGGGGCGAGAATTCTTGCTTGTTTGGCAAGTGTCATAGTGTCATAGCTCACCCTAGCAGTGAGTGGAGCTAGGAAAAGGGGAGAATTGTTGGGCAAGTGTCATAGCTCACCCTAGCAGTGAGTAGAGCTAGGAAAAGGGGAGAATTCTTGCCGTTGGGCAAGTGTCATAGTGTCATAGCTCACCCTAGCAGTGACTGGAGCTAGGAAAAGGGGAGAATTCGCTGGACTGTCTTGGGGCTCTCTAACATACCAGTGTCATATGATTGGTGCACAAAAAGTACTAAAGTTCTCTGTTGGTACAGAAAACAATGAAAGCAGTGACTCAACAACAAGAAGGGTTTGAAGAAGTGGTCACATACTTTTATGTTTGATTAACATTGGTTACTCTACTTTCAGTGACTCGACAACAAGAAGGGTTTGAAGAAGTGGTCACATATTTTTATGTTTGATTAACATTGCTTACTCTTCTTTCAGTGACTCAACAACAAGAAGGGTTTGAAGAAGTGGTCACATATTATTATGTTTGATTAGCATTGCTTACTCTTCTTTCAGTGACTCAACAACAAGAAGGGTTTGAAGAAGTGGTCACATATTTTTATGTTTGATTAACATTGCTTACTCTACTTTCAGTGACTCAACAACAAGAAGGGTTTGAAGAAGTGGTCACATACTTTTATGTTTGATTAACATTGCTTACTCTACTTTCAGTGACTCAACAACAAGAAGGGTTTGAAGAAGTGGTCACATATTTTTATGTTTGATTAACATTGCTTACTCTACTTTGGAGAGTTGTAATGCATGGAGAGTTTTAGACTGACCTATGTTGGTTTGTGAAGATTGTATCTACTGAACAGCAGACATGGGGCAGCAGTTTCAACATGGTGTTCAGGGAAACAAATCCTGTAAAAACCCTGCTGGAAAAGATAGCATTTAGAGATTCGACTTATTTATGCACACTTTATTCAAAACTTGCAGAATGAAAACTGGGGACTGCTTGTTCCCGTAGTTTCAAAGTTGGGTGACTGCAGACAAATTGGAGTGACTGCAGACAAATTAGATAGGACAAAGACCAAAGTTTGCACCCAGATTGAAGAGATTTAAAGTTTGCACCCAGATGGAAGAGATTTAAAGTTTGCACCCAGATTGAAGAGATTTAAAGTTTGCATCCAGATGGAAGAGATATACATTTTGCACCCAGATTGAAGAGATATAAATTTTGCACCCAGATTGAAGAGACTTAAAGTTTGCACCCAGATTGAAGAGATATAAATTTTGCACCACGATTGAAGAGATATAAATTTTACACCACGATTGAAGAGATTATAAATTTTGCACCCAGATTGAAGAGATATAAATTTTGCATCCAGATTGAAGAGATTTAAAGTTTGCACCCAGATGGAAGAGATAAGTGACAGCTTGTTTATCCTTTGTTGTCATTGTTTTGAATGTTGTTTGTCTTGCCTGAAGAAGCCCTAATAGGCAGGAACCACATTGTGTTCTTTCTGAGTTTGTTCCATCATTCAGCAGAACCACATTGTGTTCTTTCTGAATTTGTTCCATCATTCAGCAGAACCACATTGTGTTCTTTCTGAGTTTGTTCCATCATTCAGCAGAACCACATTGTGTTCTTTCTGATTTGTTCCATCATTCAGCAGAACCACATTGTGTTCTTTCTGAGTTTGTTCCATCATTCAGCAGAACCACATTGTGTTCTTTCTGAATTTGTTCCATCATTCAGCAGAACCACATTGTGTTCTTTCTGAATTTGTTCCATCATTCAGCAGAACCACATTGTGTTCTTTCTGAATTTGTTCCATCATTCAGCAGAACCACATTGTGTTCTTTCTGAGTTTGTTCCATCATTCAGCAGAACCACATTGTGTTCTTTCTGAGTTTGTTCCATCATTCAGCAGAACCACATTGTGTTCTTTCTGAATTTGTTCCATCATTCAGCAGAACCACATTGTGTTCTTTCTGAATTTGTTCCATCATTCAGCAGAACCACATTGTGTTCTTTCTGAATTTGTTCCATCATTCAGCAGAACCACATTGTGTTCTTTCTGAATTTGTTCCATCATTCAGCAGAACCACATTGTGTTCTTTTGAATTTGTTCCATCATTCAGCAGAACCACATTGTGTTCTTTCTGAATTTGTTCCATCATTCAGCAACCCAGTAATTTTGTTCTTGCTCTTGTTTGTTCTCTTGGCATCTACCATTAGAATTGAACAGGATAAATTGTAATATTACCCCCCAAAAATTCAAGAATTTGTGAAGAGGAATGTATTGTATGGTTCAAAAATTGTGTAGAAACCTGCAGAGTTGATGTTAAGATCTTTCTAGAATTGTTTGTGAATGCCTTGTATTTTGCTGCTGGTTGTGTGTGTGAGAACTGTGGGGAAGAGGAGGGGAGAATGAATGACTGGGCTGACAGTGAGCATGGAAAGCAAAAAGGAAGGAAGGATCGGAAGGTGCCTGAGACGATATCAAAGAACTGACTCCAAATGATTGCAATAATTTATCATATCTATGGAAAGAAAAGAATGTGCAACAATGAAAAGAGAGAAGAAAAGAAAGCTTGTTAAAAAAACAGTTAGATAAGGAGAGAACATCCGCTAAAGACTCTAATTCTGTTCAGTGATTGGGTCAGTTAGTACACCACCAGTCATTTGCAAGAAAATAACCCCAGAACAATGGTATTGTCACTTCTTTGGAGTTTTCAACAGACTTAATGACAACTCTCAAGACTTAAAAGCAGACAGTGAAGATTATGACACAAAAGAACAATTTGACGATCAGGTAACAAGAGATGCGGTAATACCTAACATTAGTAACATTAAAGTCATTAAATGTAGCAGGAGTGCTGGAGTGGATAAATCAGTTGGTGGAATGTTGAAAGTGTGCTACCTCGGTTATCGTTGATTTCATGGTAACTTCAGTGTAACTCATTGTTTGATGAAGTAGTCTTTTCTGTGGTTTGGTTGGGTGTGAGTTCCCAAACTCTGTAAGAAAGGAAACAGTAGTAATCCCTGAGATGATAACCCTCGAGGTACTTCACTGACAGTGATTTGGTTGGGTGTGAGTTCCCAAACTCTGTAAGAAAGGAAACAGTAGTAATCCCTGAGATGATAACCCGCGAGGTACTTCACTGACAGTGATTTGGTTGGGTGTGAGTTCCCAAACTCTATAAGAAAGGAAACAGTAGTAATCCCCGAGATGATAACCCGCGAGGTTCTTCACTGACAGTGTGTTTCAAGCAAAATATTCTTAATGAAAAATTAACCACAAAAGAAGAGAGAGGAGAAAATTATAGAAAAAGCCGGATTTATATGTGATTACAGCACAGTTGACCACATATAACCTTATGCCATGGTATGAGAAAATTTGTTGAAAAAAAAGTAAAAACAATGTACGTTGCCT
>CM031604.1:100262446-100264946 GCA_018398815.1 Conus ventricosus
TGAGTACTGATATTTCTAGGATTTCACTTTCCCATTTTTGTGTGTGTTCTTGTTTTTCTAGCGTAACCTTTTAGTATATATCTATTCTTCTTCAAAAGATTATTGAAAGATGGCTGAGGTGACCTTGGACAGTCTTGCTGAAGAACTAGCAGCTTTGAAAAGTAATGCTCAGAGGGTAATTATAGCTCCAAGGGAAAAGTCAATCAAGGTATTTTCAGGGACAGGTCACCGAACAGTGGAAGAGTTTGAGAAGGGTGTTAAGAATATTTGGTCAAGTAGGTGTCTCCAAGAGGCGGATCAAGGTGAAAAAGTAGATATTATTTATAGCCACTTGACAGAATGTGTCAAGAGTGAACTGTTGTGTCACCCCACGGATTGCACGGATGATCCCAATGAGCTTTTCAAAATTCTATATAAGGTGTGGGGAGAGCAACGGTCTGTCAGTCAGCTGCTGGGGACTTTTTACTCCATCTCACAGAGGGGGTATGAAGGGGTTAGGGAGTATTCCCACAGGCTGAATAAAGCCTTTACAGATGTGACAAAGAGGCAGAGGAAAGAGGATGCAATGCAGCAGCCGCTGGATCAGAAAACTCTGCGAGACCATTTTGTGGCGGGTCTCTGCAATGGGCAGTTAAGAAGGCGTCTGAGAGAGCAGACGCACAGAATCCCAAATTCCTCCTTCTTAGAGCTTAGAGATGAGGCTCTAAGATGGATGGAAGATGAGGAGAAAGAGGGTGCCACTGAAGCTGTCTCGGCTCAGGCGGAGGCATCTGTCAAGCAAATCCAAGCCATGGAGGCCATTGTAGAAAAATTAGGAAAAATGGAGGGCAGGATGAGACAGATGGAGGAGCAGCTCTGTGCAGAGAAGCGCCCAAAGCCACAATCAAGGGAAGTGGCAGGCAGGCGGAAACTGCCGTTTGCCAGAGATGGGAGGCCAATATGTCTAGGTTGTGATAGGCCAGGTCATATTCGCCGCAACTGTCCAGATCTGTCGAGGCAGGGAAACGACATTCCTCAGCAGTGACGAGTCGCACTGCTGAGGGGCAACCTTCCGGCTCACTCAATAAAATCCTAGGGAGATGTCCATATGCCAAGGTATGGATTAATAACAAGGAAGTTGATGCCCTTGTGGACACTGGGTCACAGGTCACCATGATGGGGGAAGGCACATTCAAAGAACTCTTTGGGTGCTCTCCCCTACAACCTGTGGCTGGTTGGCTGCGAGTCACTGCAGCTAATGGCTTGGACATTCCCTACGTAGGATATTTTGAAGCTGACGTGGGAATCTGGGGCACCACGGTAAGGGGAAAGGGCATTCTGGTGAGGTCCTCTACATCCACATCAGATGTTCCTGTCATCCTAGGGATGAATGTGTTGCAGGAGGTAATGTCAGATGTCAGTGCCCCAGTGGTGCAGGGTTTTGCACGGGTGGCAGGAAGGGAGTCTGTGTATATCCCGCCTCGGGCAGTGGCCAGCCTCAGAGTAACTAGGGCAGTAAATAGAACACTGCAGGACCAGGAAGTGTTGACTGAGCCACTTCCGGACTTCAGTCACAAAGGTTTGCTTGTCCCACCCATGGTAAGCAAGGTCGAAGGCGTTGTCTTGAGACCAGGGACAAGAGTTGGCACAGTGCAGCTATTCAAACAGGAGCTGCCCCCAGGCAAAGTGTCAGTGGAAGTTGGCTGCAATCAGATCCATGTCTCAGTTAATTCCACTGACACTGATAGTGAGGTACAAGGCGGAGAGTGCCCCGTTAACCTGGAGGTATAGACTGCACTGACAGCCAAAGGCAGCAGCTAGAGGAGTTGCTGAAAGCCACATGCGGACCTGTTTTTCCGCGATGACTGTGACCTGGGGTACACAGGGTCACGTACAAGATCCGCCTTAAGGATGATGTCCCTGTGGCCTCAACCTTTCGGAGGATCCCACCAACGCAGTACCAGGAGGTGAAGGAGCATATTTAAACTCTTATGGACAGAAAGATTGTCCAGAAAAGCTCCAGTGCTTATGCATCTCCGGTAGTAGTTGTCCGAAAGAAGGACAACTCTATCCGCCTCTGCGTCGATTACCGTCGCCTAAATGAGAAGGCCATACCAGATGCCTATCCCCTCCCAAGGATAGATGATTCATTGGATGCACTTGGAGGGGCCAAGTTGTTTTCCACTCTGGATTTGGCAAGTGGCTACCATCAGGTTGCCATGGCAGAGGAAGACAGGCACAAAACAGCCTTCATCACCCCATTCGGATTGTTCGAATACCTGAGAATGCCAATGGGTTTGTCCACCGCCCCAGCAACTTTCCAGAGGCTGATGCAAAGCACAATGAATGATCTGGCATTCCAAATCCTCCTGGTATATCTGGATGATCTGCTGGTCTACAGTCAGACTTTCGAGGAACATCTCGAGCGCCTGAAAATTGTATTTCAGCGTTTGCGTGAGGTCGGGCTGAAGCTCAACCCCCAGAAATGTCATATTGCACAACGGCAAGTGGAGTATTTGGG
>CM031604.1:100269946-100277856 GCA_018398815.1 Conus ventricosus
TGCTGGACTGTGGGGGACAGGTAAGAGGTGATTGTGTCCATCAGAATGGTGTGAGGGACAGGTAGGAGGTGATTGTGTCCATCAGAATGGTGTGGGGGACAGGTAAGAGGTGATTGTGTCATCAGAATGGTGTGGGGGACAGGTAGGAGGTGATTGTGTCCATCAAAATGGTGTGGGGGACAGGTAGGAGGTGATTGTGTCCTCTTTCACTTAGGTCAGAATGGTGTGTGGGACAGGTAAGAGGTGATTGTGTCCATCAGAATGGTGTGAGGGACAGGTAGGAGGTGATTGTGTCCATCTGAATGGTGTGGGGGACAGGTAGGAGGTGATTGTGTCCACTTTCACCGAGGTCAGAATGGTGTGGGGGACAGGTAGGATGTGATTTTGTCCTCTTTCACTGAGGTCAGAATGGTGTGGGGGACAGGTAGGAGGTGGTTGTGTCCATCAGAATGGTGTGTGGGACAGGTAGGAGGTGATTGTGTCCTCTTTCACTGAGGTCAGAATGGTGTGGGGGACAGGTAGGAGGTGATTGTGTCTTCTTTCACTGAGGTCAGAATGGTGTGGGGGACAGGTAAGAGGTGATTGTGTCCATCAGAACGGTTGTGAGGGACAGGTAGGAGGTGATTGTGTCCATCAGAATGGTGTGGGGGACAGGTAAGAGGTGATTGTGTCCACTTTTACTTAGATCAGAATGGTCAGCAATCCTGGCTAGTAATGCTGTGGTCTTTTTCTACAGGAACTGAAATGCATGAACTTTTCTAATGGAGTGTGGGGAACTTTGGTCATGTGAGTTTGAATCCTAAAAGTCAGTGCATATTTTCTTTTATTTGTATATAACTTTGGTCATGTGAGTTTGTATCCTAAAAGTCAATGCAATATTTTCTTTTCTTTGTATTTATATTCAGTGCTCAGTGTTGATGATGTGGTGATATGTGGTGATGTGTATGGACTTGTCCCCTTGCAGTGACATCTTGTAGAAAGTGATCTGTTGCATATAATGGTTTGTATATATGTACATTACTTTTGAATTGTACCGATTGACTTATTGGAAAGGTACAACATGTCTCCAGATTAGCATGGGACTTTAACTTTTTTACCAATAAGAAAAAAAAATCAATTTGAATGAAAATAACAGTCACATGTGCATTAATTTCAGTTAGGAATGGTTGTTTATTTGTTTGTTTGTTTGTTTGTTTTTCCTCTTGTCTCTTTTTCCGTTCTCCTCTAGGTCAGTGTTCAAGATTTTGCAGAAAGAATGAACAACTGGATGCAAAAAGGATTTGCTGAACTGGGAGATCAAGTAGGAATGGGAATTGGTCAAACGACATATGCAGTTCTCAGGCATCGAAACTTTGTGACGGATCCCCACATGGTCAGTGTCTTTGATTGTTGACTTCAGTCACCTTTTGTCAACTCTTTAGGATTGAATTGTTTAAACTTTGTGACAGATCCCCACATGGCCAGGATTGTATCGTTTAAACTTTGTGACAGACCCCCACATGGTCAGGATTGTATTGTTTAAACTTTGTGACAGATCCCCACATGGTCAGGATTGTATTGTTTGAACTTTGTGACAGATCCCCACATGGTCAATGTCATTTATTGTTGACTTCAGTCATATTTTGTCAACTCTTTAGGATTGTATTGTTTAAACTTTGTGACAGATCCCCACATGGTCAGGATTGTATCGTTCAAACTTTGTGACAGATCCCGACATGGTCAGGATTGTATCGTTTAAACTTTGTGACGGACCCCCACATGATCAGTGTGTTTGATTGTTCATTTCAGTCACCTTTGGTCAACTCTGTAGGACTGTATCGTTTAAACTTTGTGACTTATCCCCACATGGTCAGTGTCTTTGATTGTTCATTTCTGTCACCTTTGGTCAACTCTGTAGGACTGTATCGTTTAAACTTTATTTGGAGGGTCTAGGTTATATACAGGTCAGGTCTGTTGATTGTGTATTTATGTGTGGGCACAAAGGGGGAGCATCTCTCATTAGATCTGTCTGATTATCTACCTTGCATGTATGCACACACAGAGGGTCAGCTGTAATTATGTCTGTGCACAAAGAGGGTCAGCTGTAATTATGTCTGTGCACAAAGGGGATCAGCTGTAATTATGTCTGTGCACAAAGAGGGTCAGCTGTAATTATTTCTGTGCACAAGAGGGTCAGCTGTAATTATGTCTGTGCACAAAGAGGGTCAGCTGTAATTATGTCTGTGCACAAAGAGGTCAGCTGTAATTATTTCTGTGCACAAGAGGGTCAGATGTAATTATGTCTGTGCACAAAGAGGGTCAGATGTATTTGTGTGTGGACAAAAGGGTGGGGGGGGGGGGAGGGGGGGGGGAACAGTATCACTCAGTCTGTTTGATTATCTACCTTTATCACTCAGTCTGTCTGATTATCTACCATTATCACTCAGTCTGTCTGATTATGTACCTTATCACTCAATCTGTCTGATTATCTACTTTATCACTCAGTCTGTCTGATTATCTGCCTTATGTATATGCACACAAAGATAGTTAGATGTAGTCATATATGCACACAATGTGAGTTAGATATAATTATATATGCACACAAAGAGACTTAGATGTAGTCATATATGCATACAAAGACACTTAGATGTAGTCATACATGCACACAAAGAGTGTCAGATGTAATCATACATGCCACAAAGAGGGTCAGATGAAATCATATAATGCACACAAAGAGAATTAGATGTAATCATATAATGCTCACAAACAGAGTTACATGTAATCATAAATGCACACAAAGAGAGATATAATCATATACTGCACACAAAGAGTTAGATGTAATCATATAATGCACACAAAGAGACTTAGATGTAGTCATATAATGCACACAAAGAGGGTTAGGTGTAATCATATAATGCACACAAAGAGGGTTAGATGTAATCATACATGCACACAAAGAGAGTCAGATGTAATCATACATGCACACAAAGAGAGTCAGATGTAATCATACATGCACACGAAGAGGGTCAGATGTAATCATACATGCACACAAAGAGGGATAGATGTAATCATACATGACACAAAGAGAGTTAGATGTAATTATGCATGCACACAAAGAGGGTCAGATTTGCCAGGTCTTGCACATGATATATTGTATGGAATTGTGTGTACATATGCACATGATATATTGTATGGAATTGTGTGTTCATATGTACATAATATATTGTATGGAATTGTGTGTACATATGCACATGATATATTCTATGGAATTGTGTGAACATATGTACATGATATATTGTATGGAATTGTGTGTACATATACACATGATATATTCTATGGAATTGTGTGTACATATGTACATGATATATTGTATGGAATTGTGTGTACATATGCACATGATATATTGTATGGAATTGTGTGGACATATGCACATGATATATTGTATGGAATTGTGTGTACATATGCACATGATATATTCTATGGAATTGTGTGTACATATGTACATGATATATTCTATGGAATTGTGTGTACATATGCACATTATATATTCTATGGAATTGAGTATACATATGACATGATATATTCTATGGAATTGTTGTGTACATATGCACATGATATATTCTATGGAATGTTGGTTGTGTACATATGCACATGATATATTCTATGGAATTGTGTGTACATATGCACATGATATATTCTAGTGGAATTGTGTGTACATATGCACATGATATATTCTATGGAATTGTGTGTACATATGCACTATAAATATTCTATGGAATTGTGTGTACATATGTACATGATATATTCTATGGAATTGTGTGTAATATGTACATGGTATATTGTATGGAATTGTGTGTACATATGCACATGATATATTCTATGGAATTGTGTGTACATATGCACTTTTATATTCTATGGAATTGTGTGTACATATGCACATGATATATTCTATGGAATTGTGTGTACATATGCACTGATATATTGTATGGAATTGTGTTACATATGCACTGATATATTGTATGGAATTGTGTGTACATATGCACTTATATATTCCATGGAATTGTGTGTAGATATGCACTGATATATTCTATGGAATTGTGTGTACATAGTACATGATATATTCTATGGAATTGTGTGTACATATGACATGATATATTCTATGGAATTGTGTGTACATATGCACATGATGTATTTATGGAATTGTGTGTACATATGACTTTATATATTCTATGGAATTGTGTGTACATATGCATATTATATATTCTATGGAATTGTGTGTACATATGCACTTTATATATATTCTATGGAATTGTGTGTACATATGCACTTTAATATATTCTATGGAATTGTGTGTACATATGTACTATATATTCTATGGAATTGTGTGTACATATGCACTTTAATATTGTCTATGGAATTGTGTGTACATATGCACTTTATATATTCTATGGAATTGTGTGTACTATGCACTTTATGTGTTCTATGGAATTTTGTGTACATATGCACGTAATATTCTATGGAATTGTGTGTACATATGCACATGATATATTCTATGGAATTGTGTGTTCATATGCACTTTAATATTCTATGGAATTGTGTGTACATATGACTTTATAATTCTATGGAATTGTGTGTACATATGCATTTTATATTCTATGGAATTGTGTGTACATATGTACATTATATATTCTATGGAATTGTGTGTACTATGCACATGATATATTCTATGGAATTGTGTGTACATATGTACTGAATATTCTATGGTATTGTGTGTATATGCAATGATATATTGTATGGAATTGTGTGTACATATGCACTTTATATGTTCTATGGAATTTTGTGTACATATGCACGTCATATATTTATGGAATTGTGTGTACATATGCACTTTATATATTCTATGGAATTGTGTGTACATATGCACTTTATATTCATGGATTGTGTGTACTATGCATTTATAATTCTATGAATTGTGTGTACATATGACTTTATAATTCTATGGATTGTGTGTACATATGCACTTTATATATTCTATGGAATTGTGTGTACATATGTACATTTTTTCTATGGATTGTGTGTACATATGCACTGAATTTCTATGGATTGTGTGTACATTGTACATGATATATTCTATGGAATTGTGTGTACATATGACATGATATATTCTATGGATTGTGTGTACATTGCACAGATAATCTATGGAATTGTGTGTATATGACTGATATATTCTATGGAATTGTGCGAATTGCTTAAATGCATACAGGTAACTTTGAAGCGTGGGATTACGTGTCTGAAATGTTACGGTGACTTATGAAGCGGGATAAGACTGTCTGAATGCTAACAGTGACTTAGAAGCGGGTTAACTGTCTGAAATGTAACGGTGACTTATGAGCGGGGATTAACATGTTGAAATGCTAAAGGTGACTTATGAAGGTGGATACACTGTCTGTGTACGGTGTAGACGTTGTGTGCTACGTGTTATGACGTTGTCTGAAATGCTAAAGGTGGCTATGAACGCTGTCGAAATGCTAACGGTGATTGACGCTTCTGAATGCTAACAGGTGACTTATGAACGTTTTCTGAATGCTACAGTGACTTATGACGCTGTTGAATGCTAAGGTGGTTATGAAGCTGGTTCAGGGGACTTGTCCAACGGCGAGTGATGCACGTCCGTGTGGGGACCTGCTGGTGGGACATGACAGAGTCGTGACAACTGCTGGACTTGTCCGCTGCACTCCTCGATCGAGGTTGTCGTGTGTGTGTTGTGTGTGTGTGTGTGGTGTGTGGGTGTGTTAGTGTATGTGTGTGTCTGGTGTGTGTGTGTGTACGTGTAGTGTGTGTGTGTGGTGGTCGTGATGCCCTGGCGTGCTATTCTCTGGTGTGTGGTGTTGAAGTGTGTGTGTCGTGTGTGTGTGTGTGTGTCATTTTCTGTTGGGATGGGTCGGACATGCCTGACTTTGTCGCGCATCACTACGATCAGAGGTCTGTCCGTGTGGGGTGTGTGTGTGTGTGTGTGTGTGTGTGTGTGTGTGTGTGTGTGTGTCTATGTCTGTGTGTGTCTGTGGTGCGTGTGTGTGTGTGTGTATCTGTGTCTGTGTCTATGTGTCTCTGTGTGTGGTGGGACATTGACAGTCGTGACAACTGCCCTGGACTTTGTCCGCTGCACTCACTACGATCAGAGGTCTGTCCGTGGTGTGTGTGTGTGTGTGTGTGTGTGTGTGTGTGGTGTGGTGTGTGTTGTGTGTGTGTGTGTGCGCACGCGGTGGGATGTTGACAGAGTCGTGACAACTGCCCTTGATTTTGTCCGCAGCACTCGCTACCATGAGAGGTGTCTGATGTGTGGTTGCATGTGGGGGGCACTGTAAACATATCTGACTATGATGCAGACATGTATTTGTTTGCATTTTATGACAAATGTGACATTATGAAACAAGCTGTCATGATATGAAGTACTAAAGGAGTGATGAAGGATTTGCTCCTTCCCTATATATCATGGATCTACCATCACCAGATTACTCAAACACAATGAAAATTGAGTCTGTTAGAAAAATCAAATCTGTTTCTGTGGCTGTGTGCCTCTTTAATGTTAACACAATAAAAATTGAGTCTGTTAGAAAAAAATCTGTTTCTGTGGTTGTGTGCCTCTTTGATGTTAACACAATGAAAATTGAGTCTGTTAGAAAAAAATCTGTTTCTGTGGCTGTATGCCTCTGTTACATTCTGGCCCATGTCTGTGACAACAGTTTAAAGGAAAGCAGCCCCATGTGTGGGTATGTGCCTGTTACATTCTGGTCCATGTCTGTGACGACAGGTTAAGGAAAGCAGCCCCATGTGTGGGTATGTGCCTGTTACATTCTGGTCCATGTCTGTGACGACAGGTTAAGGAAAGCAGCCCCATGTGTGGGTATGTGCCTGTTACATTCTGGTCCATGTCTGTGACGACAGGTTAAGGAAAGCAGCCCCATGTGTGGGTATGTGCCTGTTACATTCTGGTCCATGTCTGTGACGACAGGTTAAGGAAAGCAGCCCCATGTGTGGGTATGTGCCTGTTACATTCTGGTCCATGTCTGTGGCGACAGGTTAAGGAAAGCAGCCCCATGTGTGGGTATGTGCCTGTTACATTCTGGTCCATGTCTGTGATGACAGGTTAAGGAAAGCAGCCCCATGTGTGGGTATGTGCCTGTTACATTCTGGTCCATGTCTGTGATGACAGGTTAAGGAAAGCAGCCCCATGTGTGGGTATGTGCCTGTTACATTCTGGTCCATGTCTGTGACGACAGGTTAAGGAAAGCAGCCCCATGTGTGGGTATGTGCCTGTTACATTCTGGTCCATGTCGTGTGCGACAGGTTAAGGAAAGCAGCCCCATGTGTGGGTATGTGCCTGTTACATTCTGGTCCATGTCTGTGGGACAGGTTAAGGAAAGCAGCCCCATGTGTGGGTATGTGCCTGTTACATTCTGGTCCATGTCTGTGTGACAGGTTAAGGAAAGCAGCCCCATGTGTGGGTATGTGCCTGTTACATTCTGGTCCATGTCTGTGATGACAGGTTAAGGAAAGCAGCCCCATGTGTGGGTATGTGCCTGTTACATTCTGGTCCATGTCTGTGATGACAGGTTAAGGAAAGCAGCCCCATGAGTGGGTTTGTGCCTCTGTTACATTCTGGTCCATGTCTGTGACAGTTCAAGGAAAGCAGCCCCAATTTTGTAGCTGAACCATCAAACCAGGGCAGGCTGGGACGCTTGCACAGGTCGTCAGTTTGTCAGTGTTGAAAGGGTTAAAAGCCTCCAGCCAAGAGAGTGAACTTCAGTCACCATCTGCAACTAAGCACTGCCTAGGCCTGGAAACTTGGTTCTGTGTCTGCACAGAGCTTGTCTGTCTCCTGTGTACTCTGCTGTTGTTCACCAACTAGAACTGCAAGTGCTGAACTGGTC
>CM031604.1:100283856-100296356 GCA_018398815.1 Conus ventricosus
CCTATCCAGGCCTCAGCTGCACTATGTCCATGATCCCCTATCCCAGCGTTGGTGCCCTTCAGTATTTTCTTTGTTCACTCTCTAAGTTTATTCATTCATATGCTTACTCAAAACCCATACGGTTTCATGAATGAGTGGAGGGTATGTAGCCTTTAAGTCCACATGCAGTATTGCATGGAAAATGATACAGGGAAAGGGGAGATAGTGATAGGACAGAGGATGAAGGGGGTGGTGATCAGAGAATCTGATGTGTGTTTATTTACAGTACACAAGGAAAAGGATTTGGAGTATAACCTGAAAGTTAACGACTTCATCGTAGTCGGTGGGAGACGGGGGATTGGACAGACGACTCTGACCAAATGCTGCCACATGCTGTCTCTGCGTGACGTGGGGACAGGTAAGAGGTGATTAGTGTCCATCAATGGTGTGGGGGACAGGTAGGAGGTAAATGTATCCATCAGAATGGTGTGGGGGACAGGTAGGAGGTGATTGTATCCATCAGAATGTGTGGGGGGACAGGTAGGAGGTGATTGTGTCCATCAAATGTGTGGGGACAGGTAAGAGGTGATTGTGTCCATCAGAATGGTGTGGGGGGACAGGTAGGAGTGATTGTATCCATCGAATGGTGTGGGGACAGGTAAGAGGTGATTGTGTCCATCAGAATGGTGTGAGGGACAGGTAGAGGTGATTGTGTCCATCAGAATGGTGTGGGGGACAGGTAGGAGTGATTGTATCCATCAGAATGGTGTGAGGGACAGTAGGAGGTGATTGTGTCCATCAGAATGGTGTGGGGACAGGTAGAGGTGATATGTGCCCGTATTCACTGAGGTCTGAATGGTCAGGGGACCGTGGGGGACAGGTAGTAAGAATTGATTCATGTACGTTGTGTAATTGAGGTCATGATTTTAGTACTGCTAACATGTGTGGCCTTGGATACAGCACATATGAATTTTGTCTTGTGAAGTACACTTCATCATGTCATACAGTGAAAGGAATGTGCTTTTTTTTTTCATTTAATTATGTTTATCCTTTATACCCTGTGGCTTAGATAAAGTGCATACAACATGTAGTGGAATCTTGTTTGTCTCAGAAACTAGAAGTGATGAACACAGCTACACCAAGTACCAGTCTGCAGATTGTAGAGACTAGAAGTGATGAACCCTAGCTACACAAAGTACCAGTCTGCAGATTGTAGAGACTAGAAGTAGATGAACACTAGCTACACAAAGTACCAGTCTGCAGATTGTAGATACTAGAAGTGAGAACACTAGCTACACAAAGTACCAGTCTGCAGATTGTAGAGACTAGAAGTGACGAACACTAGCCACACAAAGTACCAGTCTGCAGATTGTAGAGACTAGAAGTGACGAACACTAGCTACACAAAGTACCAGTCCTGCAGATTGTAGAGACTAGAAGTGATGAACACTAGCTACACAAAGTACCCGTCTGCAGATTGTAGAGACTAGAAGTGATGAACACTAGCTACACAAAGTACCCGTCTGCAGATTTGTAGAGACTAGAAGTGAATGAACACTAGCTACACAAAGTACCAGTCTGCAGATGTCGCTGTAGCAGTGCATACTTATAGTAAAACTACATCTTAAGTTTGTACACTTCCTTCTAAACACACATCCTGAAATTTCAGTGGGTGCAAATGGATTATTAACCCTAACAACACTCAATAGGTGATGTGAACTTTGGGTATCGTCAGAATAAAATATAAATTTGTTTTAACTAAGGTTAAACATTGTTGACTGCATTATGATCAACTCCAGTGACATGTGATGTCTTGAAGAGGAGGGCTGTAGTGACATGTGATATCTGTGAAGAGGAGGGCTGTAGTGACATGTGATATCTGTGAAGAGGAGGCTGTAGTGACATGTGATATCTGTGAAGAGGAGGCTGTAGTGACAGGTGTGATATCTGTGAAGAGGAGGGCTGTAGTGACATGTAATATCTGTGAGAGGAGGGCTCCAGTGACAGTGTGATATCTGTGAAGAGGAGGGCTGTAGTGACATGTGATATCTGTGAAGAGGAGGGCTGTAGTGACATGTGATATCTGTGAAGAGGAGGGCTCCAGTGACAGGGTGATACTCTGTGAAGAGGAGGGCTCCAGTGACAGGTGTGATATCTGTGAAGAGGAGGCTGTAGTGACATGTGATATCTGTGAAGAGGAGGGCTGTAGTGACATGTGATACTGTGAAGAGGAGGGCTCCAGTGACAGGTGTGATATCTGTGAAGAGGAGGGCTGTAGTGACATGTGATATCTGTGAAGAGGAGGGCTCCAGTGATATCTGGAAAGGAGGGCTCCAGTGACATGTGATATCTGTGAAGAGGAGGGCTGTAGTGACATGTGATATCTGTGAAGAGGAGGGCTCCAGTGACATGTGAATATCTGTGAAGAGGAGGGCTTAGTGACTTGGATATCTGTGAAGAGGAGGGCTCCAGTGACATGGTGATATCTGTGAAGAGAAGGGCTGCAGTGACATGTAATATCTGTGAAGAGGAGGGCTCCAGTGACATGTGATGTCTGTGAAGAGGAGGGCTCCAGTGACAGGTGTGATATCTGTGAAGAGGAGGGCTCCAGTGACAGGTGTGATATCTGTGAAGAGGAGGGCTCCAGTGTATCTGTGAAGAGGAGGGCTTCAGTGACATGTGATATCTGTGAAGAGGAGGGCTGTAGTGACAGTGTGATATCTGTGATGAGGGGGGCTGTAGTGACATGTGATATCTGTGAAGAGGAGGGCTGTAGTGACAGTGTGATATCTGTGAAGAGGAGGGCTCCATGACAGGTGTGATATCTGTGAAGAGGAGGCTGTAGTGACATATGTGATATTTGTGAAGAGGAGGCTGTAGTGACATGTGATATCTGTGAAGAGGAGGGCGCCAGTGACATGTGATATCTGTGAAGAGGAGGCTGTAGTGACATGTGATATCTGTGAAGAGGAGGGCTTCAGTGACATGTGATATCTGTGAAGAGGTGGGCTGTAGTGACATGTGATGTCTGTGAAGAGGAGGGCTGTAGTGACATGTGATATACTGTGAAGAGGAGGGCTCCAGTGACAGGTGTGATAACTGTGAAGAGGAGGGCTCCAGTGACATGTGATATCTGTGAAGAGGAGGCGGGAGTGGACAGTGATAATCTGTGAAGAGGAGGGCTGAGATGACATGTGAATCTGTGAAGAGAGGGCTCCAGTGACATGTGATATCTGTGAAGAGGAGGGCTGTAGTGACATCTGATATCTGTGAAGAGGAGGGCTCCAGTGACAGGTGTGATATCTGTGAAGAGAAGGGCTGTAGTGACATGTAATATCTGTGAAGAGGAGGGCTCCATGTGACATGTGATGTCTGTGAAGAGGAAGGCTCCAGTGACAGGTGTGATATCTGTGAAGAGAGGGCTCCAGTGACAGGTGTGATATCTGTGAAGAGGAGGTGCTCCAGTGATATCTGTGAAGAGAGGGCTTCAGTGACATGTGATATCGGTGAAGAGGAGGGCTGTAGTGACAGGTGTGATATCTGTGATGAGGGGGCTGTAGTGACATGTGATATCTTGAAGAGGAGGGCTGTAGTGACAGGTGTGGTATCTGTGAAGAGGAGGGCTCCAGTAACAGGTGTGATATCTGTGAAGAGGAGGCTGTAGTGACATGTGATATCGTGAAGAGGAGGGCTGTAGTGACATGTGATATCTGTGAAGAGGAGGGCTCCAGTGACATGTGATATCTGTGAAGAGGTGGGCTGTAGTGACATGTGATGTCTGTGAAGAGGAGGCTGTAGTGACAATGATATCTGTGAAGAGGAGGGCTCCAGTGATATCTGTGAAGAGGAGGGCTGTAGTGACAGGTGTGATATCTGTTGAAGAGGAGGGCTCCAGTGACAGGTGTGATATCTGTGAAGAGGAGGGCTCCAGTGACATGTGATATCTGTGAAGAGGAGGGCTGTAGTGACATGTCATATCTGTGAAGAGGAGGGCTCCAGTGATATCTGTGAAGAGGAGGGCTCAAGTGACATGTGATATCTGGAAGAGGAGGGCTCCAGTGACATGGATATCTGTGAAGAGGAGGGCTCCAGTGACATGTGATATCTGTGAAGAGGAGGGCTCCAGTGACATGTGATATCTGTGAAGAGGAGGGCTGTAGTGACGTGATATCTGTGAAGAGGAGGGCTCCAGTGACATGTGATATCTGTGAAGAGGAGGGCTCCAGTGACAGGTGTGATATCTGTGAAGAGGAGGGCTGTAGTGACATGTGTGATATCTGTGAAGAGGAGGGCTGTAGTGACATGTGATATCTGTGAAGAGGAGGGCTTCAGTGACATGTGATATCTGTGAAGAGGAGGGCTGTAGTGACAGTGTGATATCTGTGAAGAGGAGGGCTGTAGGACATGTGATATCTGTGAAGAGGAGGGCTGAGTGACATGTGATATATGTGAAGAGGAGTGCTCCAGTGACAGGTGTGATATCTGTGAAGAGAGGCTGTAGTGACCTGTGATATCTGTGAAGAGGAGGGCTCCAGTGATATCTGTGAAGAGAGGGCTCCAGTGACATGATATCTGTGAAGATGAGGGCTGTAGTCACATGTGATATCTGTGAAGAGGAAGGCTCCAGTGACAGGTGTGATATCTGTGAAGAGAGGGCTGTAGTTACATGTGATATCTGTGAAGAGGAGGGCTGTAGTGACATGTTATATCGTGAAGAGGAGGGCTCCAGTGACAGTTGTGATAATAGTGAAGAGGAGGGCTGTAGTGACATGTGATAATCTGTGAGAGGAAGGCACCAGTGACAGGTGTGATATCTGTGAAGAGGAGGGCTGTAGTGACATGTGATATCTGTAAGAGAGGCTCCAGGACATGTGATAACTGTGAAGAGGAGGGCTCCAGTGACATGTGATATCTGTGAAGAGGAGGCTCCAGTGATATCTGTGAAGAGGAGGGCTCCAATGACATGTGATATCTGTGAAGAGGAGGGCTCCAATGACATGTGATATCTGTGAAGAGGAGGGCTCCAGTGACATGTGATATCTGTGAAGAGGAGGCTCCAGTGATATCTGTGAAGAGGAGGGCTCCAGTGACATGTGATATCTGTGAAGAGGAGGCTCCAGTGACATGTGATATCTGTGAAGAGGAGGGCTGTAGTGACATGTGATATCTGTGAAGAGGAGGATGTAGTGACATGTGATATCTGTGAAGAGGAGGGCTGTAGTGACAGGTGTGATATCTGTGAAGAGGAGGGCTCCAGTGATAACTGTGAAGAGGAGGGCTGTATGACATGTGATATCTGTGAAGAGGAGGCTGTAGTGACAGGTGTGATATCTGTGAAGAAAGGGCTCCAGCGACATGTGATATCTGTGAAGAGGAGGCCCAATGACATGTGATATCTGTGAAAGGAGGGCTGTAGTGACATGTGATATCTGTGAAGAGGAGGCTCCAGTGACAGGTGTGATATCTGTGAAGAGGAGGCTGTAGTGACCATGTAATATCTGTGAAGAGGGCTGTAGTGACAGGTGTGATATCTATGAAGAGGAGGGCTCCAGTGACATGTGATATCTGTGAAGAGGAGGGCTCCAATGGCATGTGATAATCTGTGAAGAGGAGGGCTCCAATGGCATGTGATATCTGTGAAGAGGAGGGCTGTATGACATGTGATATCTGTGAAGAGGAGGCTCCATGGCATGTGATATCTGTGAAGAGGGCTGTAGTGACAGGTGTGATATCTATGAAGAGAGGGCTCCAGTGACATGTGATATCTGTGAAGAGAGGGCTCCAGTGACATGTGATATCTGTGAAGAGGAGGGCTCCAATGGCATGTGATATCTGTGAAAGGAAGGCTCCATGACAGGTGTGATATCTGTGAAGAGGAGGGCTCCAGTGACAGGTGTGATATCTGTGAAGAGGAGGCTCCAGTGATATCTGTGAAGAGAGGGCTTCAGTGACATGTGATATCGGTGAAGAGGAGGGCTGTAGTGACAGGTGTGATATCTGTGATGAGGGGGCTGTAGTGACATGTGATATCTGTGAAGAGGAGGGCTGTAGTGACAGGTGTGGTATCTGTGAAGAGGAGGGCTCCAGTAACAGGTGTGATATCTGTGAAGAGGAGGGCTGTAGTGACATGTGATATCTGTGAAGAGGAGGGCTGTAGTGACATGTGATATCTGTGAAGAGGAGGGCTCCAGTGACATGTGATATCTGTGAAGAGGTGGCTGTAGTGACATGTGATGTCTGTGAAGAGGAGGGCTGTAGTGACAGTGGATATCTGTGAAGAGGAGGCTCCAGTGATATCTGTGAAGAGGAGGGCTGTAGTGACAGGTGTGATATCTGTGAAGAGGAGGGCTCCAGTGACAGGTGTGATATCTGTGAAGAGGAGGGCTCCAGTGACATTGATATCTGTGAAGAGGAGGGCTGTAGTGACATGTCATATCTGTGAAGAGGAGGGCTCCAGTGATATCTGTGAAGAGGAGGGCTCAAGTGACATGTGATATCTGTGAAGAGGAGGGCTCCAGTGACATGGTATATCTGTGAAGAGGAGGGCTCCAGTGACATGTGATATCTGTGAAGAGGAGGGCTCCAGTGACATGTGATATCTGTGAAGAGGAGGGCTGTAGTGACGTGATATCTGTGAAGAGGAGGGCTCCAGTGACATGTGATATCTGTGAAGAGGAGGGCTCCAGTGACAGGTGTGATATCTGTGAAGAGGAGGGCTGTAGTGACATGTGTGATATCTGTGAAGAGGAGGGCTGTAGTGACATGTGATATCTGTGAAGAGGAGGGCTTCAGTGACATGTGATATCTGTGAAGAGGAGGCTGTAGTGACAGGTGTGATATCTGTGAAGAGGAGGGCTGTAGTGACATGTGATATCTGTGAAGAGGAGGGCTGTAGTGACATGTGATATATGTGAAGAGGAGGGCTCCAGTGACAGGTGTGATATCTGTGAAGAGGAGGCTGTAGTGACATGTGATATCTGTGAAGAGGAGGGCTCCAGTGATATCTGTGAAGAGGAGGGCTCCAGTGACATGTGATATCTGTGAAGATGAGGGCTGTAGTCACATGTGATATCTGTGAAGAGGAAGGCTCCAGTGACAGGTGTGATATCTGTGAAGGAGGGCTGTAGTTACATGTGATATCTGTGAAGAGGAGGGCTGTAGTGACATGTTATATCTGTGAAGAGGAGGGCTCCAGTGACAGTTGTGATATATGATGAAGAGGAGGGCTGTAGTGACATGTGATATCTGTGAAGAGGAAGGCTCCAGTGACAGGTGTGATATCTGTGAAGAGGAGGGCTGTAGTGACATGTGATATCTGTGAAGAGGAGGGCTCCATGACATGTGATATCTGTGAAGAGGAGGGCTCCAGTGACATGTGATATCTGTGAAGAGGAGGGCTCCAGTGATATCTGTGAAGAGGGGGCTCCAATGACATGTGATATCTGTGAAGAGGAGGGCTCCAATGACATGTGATATCTGTGAAGAGGAGGGCTCCAGTGACATGTGATATCTGTGAAGAGGAGGGCTCCAGTGATATCTGTGAAGAGGAGGCTCCAGTGACATGTGATAATCTGTGAAGAGGAGGGCTCCAGTGACATGTGATATCTGTGAAGAGGAGGGCTGTAGTGACATGTGATATCTGTGAAGAGGAGGATGTAGTGACATGTGATATCTGTGAAGAGGAGGGCTGTAGTGACAGGTGTGATATCTGTGAAGAGGAGGGCTCCAGTGATATCTGTGAAGAGGAGGGCTGTAGTGACATGTGATATCTGTGAAGAGGAGGGCTGTAGTGACAGGTGTGATATCTGTGAAGAAGAGGGCTCCAGCGACATGTGATATCTGTGAAGAGGAGGCTCCAATGACATGTGATATCTGTGAAGAGGAGGGCTGTAGTGACATGTGATATCTGTGAAGAGGAGGCTCCAGTGACAGGTGTGATATCTGTGAAGAGGAGGCTGTAGTGACATGTAATATCTGTGAAGAGGGCTGTAGTGACAGGTGTGATATCTATGAAGAGGAGGGCTCCAGTGACATGTGATATCTGTGAAGAGGAGGGCTCCAATGGCATGTGATAATCTGTGAAGAGGAGGGCTCCAATGGCATGTGATATCTGTGAAGAGGAGGGCTGTAGTGACATGTGATATCTGTGAAGAGGAGGGCTCCAATGGCATGTGATATCTGTGAAGAGGGCTGTAGTGACAGGTGTGATATCTATGAAGAGGAGGGCTCCAGTGACATGTGATATCTGTGAAGAGGAGGGCTCCAGTGACATGTGATATCTGTGAAGAGGAGGGCTCCAATGGCATGTGATATCTGTGAAGAGGAGGGCTCCAGTGATATCTGATATGATGTGTGGGACCTTCCACCCCCCACCCCACACTTCTGCCTCCAGGCAGTAGATGAGGACCAGATCTAGTTTAGGGAAGGTTGATGGCATGGAAGGAGAGTGCCCAAGGCCATGCTCAAGACCAGATGCACTTTAAGCAGTGTACTGCCCCATTAGTCCTCTACCTGTGGGACTCTAGCCTTTAATTCACAACCAAGAGGAGTAGAAAACATGTCATACATTCTGTCAATTAACTTACGAAGGATCGTCAAATACATACATGTACATCATTTTCAATGAGAGATTGGCATGCTGTTTTCTCTGACCTTTGTTCTGTTTCTGTTCAAGGTCAGTGTCCAAGGGTTTGCTGAGAAGATGAAGAACTGGATGTTCAAAGGATTTGCTGAGCTGGGGGACTTTGGAGGAATGGGGATTGGTCGAACAACACACTCTGTGCTCAGGCATCCCACCTTCCTCACAGATCCCCACTCGGTCAGTTGCAGCTAAAGTCAGCCATCCCACCTTCCTCACAGATCCCCACTCCGTCAGTTGCAGCTAAAGTCAGCCATCCCACCTTCCTCACAGATCCCCACTCCGTCAGTTGCAGCTAAAGTCGGCCATCCCACCTTCCTCACAGTTTCTCCATCTTCAAACTCCCCCCCCCCTCCCCCCCTCCCTCCTTAAGTCCAAATCTTTGCCAAGTCATTACTATGAAGACAGTTGAGTTGGCCTGCGCTTGTTTTTCCCGCACTATTAGATTGTTCGTCTATGCATGTATTTGTCTGACTTTATTCAAGTTTAAAAGGCTGTGTCAGTCTTGAATAAAAGTTACTCTGTGTTAGGTTTTCTTATGGGAGCAAAAGTTACACCACTTGTTTACTGTTTATTGTTTATTGTTTACTGTTCCCTGCCACATTTCATTTCCAATTTCATTTTGATTAAATTGAGGTTATTTGTATTTGTTTCTGTCCATTTGTGTGTTTGTCTTTTGATCTCCCTTACATCCTTGGGTGGATCCTCAAGCGTAGGCTCAAAGATTGTCCCCTACATTTTATACTGTTTGCGTAATGTCTTTAGTTTTTCGGCAACTTTTTTCCTCCCCACACTTTCATTTGGTTTCATTTACTACCCATCACTGGCTGCTTTGCGGGTGCTATTGGATTCTTTTTTGCACCCTTGGTGGTGAGAACATCACAGTATTATGGACTGTGGTGTATCTCTATTTGACTCCAGGAGCGCAGACACAACCAGCCGTGTCTTCCTGGTGAGTTTCGATCCAGCGGACGAAAGGCCTTGGAGCAGGCAATACAAATATATCTGCCTTCAAAAGGATTACGATGGTTCCCTTATGCGGCTAGTGAAGAGTTTTCATATCTGTAATATATTTTCTTAATTTCATGTTCCCAGTTTATCCATCTTCAACACCCCCCCCCCCCCCCCCCCCCCCCCCCCCCCTTAAGTCCAAATTTTTGCCAAGTCATTACTATGAAGACAGTTGAGTTGTTGGCCTGCGCTTGTCTTTCCCCCACTATTAGATTGTTCGTCTACATGTATTTGTCTGACTTTATTCAAGTTTAAAAGGCTGTGTCAGTCTTGAATAAAAGTTACTCTGTGTTAGGTTTTCTTATGGGAGCAAAAGTTACCCCACTTGTTTACTGTTTATTGTTTACTGTTCTCTGCCTCATTTCATTTCCAACTTTATTGAAGTGTAGACACCTAGGAGGTTCAGATATGATCAGGTCAGTCGCTGATCTTTATTGAAGTGTAGACACCTAGGGGGTTCAGATATGACCAGATCAGTCGGCTGATCTTTATTAAAGTGTAGACACCTAGGGGGTTCAGATATGACCAGATCAGTCGGCTGATCTTTATTGAAGTGTAGACACCTAGGGAGTTCAGATATGATCAGGTCAGTCGGCTGATCTTTATTGAAGTGTAGACACCTAGGAGGTTCAGATATAATCAGATCAGTCGGCTGATCTTTATTGAAGTGTAGACACCTAGGAGGTTCAGATATGACCAGATCAGTCGGCTGATCTTTATTGAAGTGTAGACACCTAGGAGGTTCAGATATAATCAGTTCAGTCGGCTGATCTTTATTGAAGTGTAGACACCTAGGAGGTTCAGATATGACCAGACCAGTCGGCTGATCTTTATGGAAGTGTAGACACCTAGGGGGTTCAGATTCTGCCAGGTCTGTCTGATCTTCTACCTTATACAGATGCACACAAATGCAGTTCAGGTATTAGCAGGTCTCACACAAATGCAGTTCAGGTATTAGCAGGCCTGTCTGATCTACATTATACAGATTCACACAAATGCAGTTCAGGTATTAGCAGGTCTGTCTGATCTTCTACCTTATACAGATGCACACAAATGCAGTTCTGGTATTAGCAGGCCTGTCTGATCTACCTTATACAGATGCACACAAATGCAGTTCAGGTATTAGCAGGTCTGCCTGATCTTCTACCTTATACAGATGCACACAAATGCAGTTCAGGTATTAGCAGGCCTGTCTGATCTACCTTATACAGATGCACACAAATGCAGTTCAGGTATTAGCAGGTCTCACACAAATGCGGTCCAGGTACTAGCAGGTCTGTCTGATCTTTACCTTATACAGATGCATACAAATGCAGTTCAGGTATTAGCAGGTCTCACACAAATGCGGTCCAGGTACTAGCAGGTCTGTCTGATCTACATTATATGCACACAAATGCGGTCCAGGTACTAGTAGGTGTTTCTGATCATCTACATGATATGTGTGCACACAAATGGCTCTGTCTGATGATTTACATTCACATGTGCACACAAATGGCTCTGTCTGATCATCTACATTCACATGTGCACACAAATGGCTCTGTCTGATGATTTACATTCACAGGTGCGCACAAATGGCTCTGTCTGATGATTTACATTCACATGTGCACACAAATGGCTCTGTCTGATCATCTACATTCACATGTGCACACAAATGGCTCTGTCTGATGATTTACATTCACAGGTGCGCACAAATGGCTCTGTCTGATGATTTACATTCACATGTGCACACAAATGGCTCTGTCTGATCATCTACATTCACATGTGCACACAAATGGCTCTGTCTGATGATTTACATTCACAGGTGCGCACAAATGGCTCTGTCTGATGATTTACATTCACATGTGCACACAAATGGCTGTCTGATCATCTACATTCACATGTGCACACAAATGGCACTGTCTGATGATTTACATTCACATGTGCACACAAAGGGTGGTGAGATACTACCAGGTCTATGTGATCATCTACACTGATGTGAACTCTTTGGAATTCTCTTCCTGATAGCTTACGTGACCTGCCCACATTATCTAAATTCAAGTCAGAGTTAAAAACATACTTCTTTAGGAAAGCCTTCTTCAACCATAATATCTAAATGCTGTGTCTATTATTCTGACCAGAATTTTTATGTAATGCATGCAAAACTGTATTTTTGGCGTCATATACTTTACCATGTCAGACCATAGCATTCCACGGCAGTTAGTTAGCTCTGCAGGCCGAGATTTTTTGTGGCTAATGCAGTAATAAGACCATCACGTGACGTCCACACTACTTCCGCCAGGGAAGAAACCGGTGTAAACTTCCTGTTCCTCATTCAACCTCGCCTCCTGCCTAACAGGGACAGGTTTTTGCTCTGTCTCGCCTATACTTCTGTTTTTATGTAGAGATTGCTTGTGTGCTTGCCTTCTTTACTTGTTCTGTTGTGGCTTACGTTCGACCATGGGTACCATTGCCGCGGGAGGCTTATGGATGGCATTTTATTTCATTTTATTCACGCTCTAGGCTGACGACTTCTCTTCACCCCATTGTTCTCCATTCGTCCCTTACTCGCCGGTTTTGGGAACGCGTCACCCTTGTAGTAACGCGTCACCCACTCTCTCGTTATTTTCTTCCCCATTTCCACCGATTTCCATCGATCTCGGCGCGTCTCCTATCTTCTTCGTTAGGCTCTCAGCTGGCTCCATTCGGGGCTACTGGGAACCTGTGCCCCAGGCGCTCCTCCCAGTCCTCTCTAGATGCTTCCAAGATGGGCAGATCGGCCTACGCCCAGGCGTATAAGGATCTCCCCGTCTTATCTCCCCGGGCCCATGAGGGCAGGGCGCTGGCCACTTCCACAGCGATTCAGCGCTCTGTCCTCTTGCACCACATCCTCGAGG